>WOGR01003480.1:3840-15840 GCA_015342045.1 Leptinotarsa lineolata
ATCAATTTCGTTTTTTATATAAGAATTATTGTGATATTTGAAAAAAATAGATATAGAAATTTTTGAAATGTATATAAAGTCAGTCTCCTCTGAATTGCAAAGCTTGACAATTTATCGAGTATGTAATAGTCCCAATTCCACTTTCATTCATTTATTTCATTTACATTGTTTTTATTTATTAGATATTGCCCATAAACCTGAGGTTCATAATATTCTGCGTAGTGCCTTCAAGATAACCTCCGAATACAGGTCAAAACAAAATAGTAGTAGTTTCAGTTCCTGAAGTTTCGACAATTTGCTCGATAAGCAATCCAGCATCCAGACAAAAAAGAATAGTCAACACCGCTAATATTTTGGGATTCAACCGCATTGATAGATCTGATTTAAAAGAAAATTCTAACTGACCTGCCCATTCAGTAAAACTCTTTGGCTCTATGTTATGTTCGTTATCTAATAGTTTTTGGACCATCGCGAAGTAGAATTATGAAACCTCCAACCTTCGATGCCAACTTAGAAGCAGATGTCACCAACAACAGGATATACCTAGCAGGAATATAGGATAGACTTCGAAAGCCTAATAATCAATTCGTTCTCTCTCCAAGCCCCTAAAGAACTTGTAGAGTAGACAGGTCGATAGTTCAAAGAAGACAAATGCAGCCACCTAGTAAAATCGACATCTTAAAATAAACACTGCAATGATAGCTGTGAAGAAGTTTTAGGTTGCAAAAACTGCTACCAAGAGAATGACAATGAAGGGTTTTGGTTGGTTTTCGGGTTTTGACGTGGTCTTTATAATCTCCAAACGTTTCAACTTCAGTGGCGTGGTCGGAGTACAAAATCAGCGGGAGTCTACAGGATTCCATGTAATTGTGGTGAAGTCTATATAGGTCAGACAAAAAGAAGCATTGGTACCCACCTAGTTGAACACAAGCTGAGTTGCCGATTGGAATAGACCGAGAAATCTGCAGTCGATGAACATGCACTGTCGAACGGGGAACACAAGATCTTGTCCGAAAATACCGAGAGGCTAGCAACGTCGAATCATTATTTAACAAGAATGTATTTACAAGCCTTAGAAATACGCAAACACCAAAAGAAATTCAACAGAAAGGAAGAGAGAATGTATCTACCAAAGATCTGGCACACAACACAATAAACACAATAAATGATATGGCAGGAATGAGAACGTCAGTTTCAGTTGACACGTCAAGAAGAGTACTCCGAACATGCCACTGAAGATGACTGCCGCAGTTGCAGTTGAAATGTTTGGAGATTACACCAACCGAAACATTGACGCCAGCCGTGAAAGCCTACATTCCTGTATGAAAATGAATGAGCGTTTGCCGACCTAGTATTATTGAAAGTAGCAGTTGACAAAAGTGGTACAAGCTTTTCACAGAAGGTCGAGAAGCTGTGTAGGACGACGTTCTCCCTGGACGCCCCAGCACATCAACAACCGATGAAAACATTGAGGAAGTGAAGAAAATTGTTATGGAGAATTATCGAATCATTATTAGAGAAATTTCTGATGATGTCGGCATATCGGTTGGCTCATGCCATGAAATTTTTCGGAAATATTGGGCATCATGCGCGTGGAAGCGAACTTTTTTCCAAAATTTGCCTGATTTGACCAAAAAACCGTGGCATGAGCATCGCTCAGGAATTGCCCCATCAAACAATTTCCGCACTACTCCTATATACCTTTCTTTAAAGCAATATTTCGTTTAGTATGATCAACATACTTTTTTCGCAGTCCTCACGGCTTTTTTCATGAATCCCAAACTTCTTTGTTTTTTATCTTGCCATTTGATCTTTCCACCACTCTTTGAAATTAACGAGTTTTGAAAACTACTTTCGTATTTAGTTTTTCGACAATTCAATCCATTTTTTGGGGTTTTTGTTCATGGCTATTCAGCTTGCTCCAATATTGTTTTTATAAGTTATTGATCACTTTAATTCTTTCTCAGATAGAAACTATAGTGGCTGTTCAAAGAATAAAGTGAATGTTTCAAATTTCGCGGGCTACGTACATTCAATTAGCGATTTTTTTATTTTTCTATGTTGGTACACTCGTTTCGAACATATGTTAATAGTTTCAACTGTTCAGCATGTTCAGTTTGTTCGTGAGAAGCATACTTCTGTGTATGAAATGGTATTAGGTGATCAAAAACATTTGAACTGTTGACAGTGGCATACGGTGATTCATAGTCAAAATCTAAATATGCTTTATTGTCTGAAGATTCATTTCTTATTGACAAAGCTTGGTTAAAATAATTAAAAAAACAAATAACACATATTAGCATATCAGCTTAGTCAGGTAAAACTATACACTATATTGTTATAAATCATGCCCTGAATAAAGTAACGCAGTCCGCCACTGGTAGCCGTAAACCACCTGTGAAGTGGCTAAGAGCGCGCTCAGTCCAAGTGAACTTTCGTGAATCTTCGATATTCGTCGGCATTCTAAATGTGACGAGAACACCGTTACCGTCGTATCGTTCAAAGGAATTCCAAAGAAAAATGTAGCACCTTCGATTGCCAAATATAAGCGGTACGCGAAGCGATATAATAAGGCGATAGACATTCGAATAGTTGAAGTTCAGTATTTTGTGATATCAATAGCGAAATAAAAGTTAAGTTTGATTATTGTTCAGTGTAGTCAATTATTATTGAACTCACAGGTGAAAACGTAACAATATAATAATATACATCGCTAGTGTGCTGAATAACATTTTTAAGTAGATACTGAACATATGTATATACAAAAAAAAGGACAGAAAAAGATAAAAACATTTTATATTCACATAGCACAATACAACACTTTACGAAAATAGCCAATAAGAATGTATTTTAAGAATTTCCGAAATTGTTTACTCAAAATGTATTGATAGTCAGCCATAAGTAGAATTAAAAATTATCTTGATAGTACTCTGATAAATTATAATAGACTCTCTCACAAAAAAATCCTTCAAAACTTCCCTAAAGTTTCTGTTATGGTATGCGCCTTTTAGATGGGATGGAAGGTGATTGATTAACCCATTATAAATGAAAGAATTCTGAATAAGGGAATATTTTGGAATGGGCAAATTTAAGTTATTTTTTTGGCGATGGTGAGTATTTTCCTTTCCTTAAACAGTGGTCTGCAAGAATCTGGTGACTTTCCGTTACACAGTTCTTTTCTGTATAACTAATATTGATTGCAATTGTTGTCAACAGTGCTTGCACCGTAGAAAGGGATTTCAAATCGTAGGTGAAATTCTATGAGAGAGTGATATGTTACTTTGGCAGTAGCAAATCCAAACTCGCAAGATGTCAGCCGTACAGCGTAATACCCATAAGACGATTTTGATTTGAGACCCCTGATATGATCTTCAAATGTCAAATCACTGTCAATAATTAGTCCCAGAAATTTAGTTGATGGTTTATTTACAATAAAGATGTCAACTTATAAATTGCTAATAGAACATTTGAAGCAAATTACGTTCATTTTGGATACATTGAACACCATCTTTTATTTTGCTTATATCATATTTTATTATTGTTTCAAGATCAGTGGGATTTTGATCCTGCCATAAAATTGTAATGTCGTCAGCGAATAGTATGAACTCACTTTTAATATCAATAGATGTCAGATCGTTAATATACAGAAGGAATAATAGTGGACCAAGGGCTGAGCCTTGAGGAACTCCGCAGTTTGTTTTTCCTGCCTCAGAATAACTGGTCATTTTAACAATTCGGATAAATAGGATTCAAACCGACTGAGTCTCACACCTCTTATTCCATACTGTTGTAGTTTCCGAAGTAGTGTACAATGACTAGCACAAACACAGTGGAACGCCTTAGATACGTCACAGAACACTGCACCTGCAGTCTCTCCATCATTTACTTTGCTATATAGATCATACAGTAATGAAAAAATGGCATCATGTGTGTTTTTTCTACTCTGGAATCCAAACTGACATTTGTTACATGTGGTTTTTCTCGAGAAAATCCACTAGTCTTCTCTTGACTAGTTTTTCTATAATTTCTGCAAGTGTTGTTATAAAGGAGATAGGTCGGATGTTAGAAGAGATACGAATATCTCCACCTTTATGAAGAGGAATCACAATAGAGGTTTTGAGAAAATTTGGAAAAACTCCTTCATACAATAAGGTGTTTATTAAATCAACTAGTACTGATAAAGCATTGTCTGGCAAATTTTCGAAAATATTCAAGGAGGTGTCGTCAATGCCTGAAGTGTTTTTTATCTCCCTAAATAACCCTTTCAATTCTGAGAGGTTTGTGTCATAAAGAATAAAATTATCTGCTATACTACTATCAATTTAATTATCTAATGGATCATTCGGAATGTGAATGTTTTGAAATCGGTAGATGATAATGGCGTATCCAATTTTTGCTTTCTACCCTTTCCCCTGAGATCTTTGATTATCTTCCATCTTTCTTTTGACTTATTGCTTGCTTTGTTTATTCCGTTAGTATAATAGAAAGTTCAAGCTGTTTTAATAGTGTTTATGTAAATTTTGCGGTAGTGGGTGAAATAATTTAGAAAATATGCGGATGTTGTGAATTTTCTAATGTATTGTAAGCAACGAAGATTACTTGCAGACACTTTAATACCCTTCGTTATTGTACTCTGAATCAGAAAATGTTTACAAGTGATACAAGCTTTTCACAGAAGGTCGAGAAGAATGACGATGCTAGCCATGGACGCCCCAGCACTTCAACAACCGATGAAAATGTGGAAGTGAAGAAAATTGTTATGGAGAATCGTCGAATCACTATTAGAGAAGTTGCTGCATTTCACCAAAAAAACCCTCGCATAAGCATCGCTCAGGAATTGTGGAATGACGTTAACGGCGATTCAAACTTGCTCAAAAGGGTCATAACTGGTGACGAGTCATGGGAATATGGTGATGACATGGAAACCAAAATTCAATAGTCCCAATGGAAGAGCCTAGGAGAGCCAAGACCGGAAAAAGCACGTCAAGTTCGATCAAATGTCAGGGTTTTGTCACTGTTTTCTTCGATTACCGTGGCGAAGTACATCAGGAGTTCTTGTCATATTGTCGTACGGTCAATAAGAGATATTATCTTGAAGTTATGTGCCGCTTACGAGAAGCAATAAGAAGAAAACGTCCGGTATTGTGAAAACACACTTCATGGTTTTTGCATCACGATAATGAACACGCTCACTGGTCATTGCTTGTTCGTAATTTTTCGTCATCCTGCTTCAGCCACCCTATTCACCAGATCTTGCCCCCTGCGACTTTTTCCCTTGCCAAGATTGAAGAGACCCATGAAAGGAAGGCGTTTTGCGACAATTGGGGAGATGAAAACCTAATCGCTGAGCTCAGAACTGCTTCGAGGACTGGAAAAAACGCTGGCACAAGTATATTAAATATCTGAGGGGGGCTCCTTTGAATAAATAGATATTTTTGAGAAAAATTGAAATTCCACCTATAGTATAATCTGGATTTTCGAATAATAGGCGGTTTACAATTATGGAAAACTAGGGCCCTTGCAGAGAGCCTGTTAGAAACGTCCAACGCCTCACGTCACACGAAAAACGGATACACCAAACGAGAAGAAAAGCGGGATGCTCTTAGAACATTCCGCTTTTTCTTTCTTTCTCGCAAATAAACAAAACCATCACCTCATGTCGTAGATAGCACGACAGATTGCCAGAAAGCACACGCAAATAACGTTTGAAAGAATGCATAGATCATCCACAAAATCCGCAAAATACAAATGAAAGCAAGGCGTATACAGACTTGGGTCCATGAGATTAAAAGGAAATTTAAAGGATTCTGGTAATGAAAAATAGTTCATAGTCTGCAACTCAACAAAAGATACGTATAACAACAACTGAGAGATTGGAACTATGAATATCAGATTAGATAATAATAAGCCAGGAGAAATTCGATGATCTGAAATTGTTTCGAAGCTGGCTCAACAATGGAGTTCTATCTGATTGGCCTCAAGTCTTCTATCATGGTTCAGTGTACAGAGTTCAGTGAGATAGCGATTTATCATCTTCAGTTAAATCCGGTTGGAAAATTTCTTTACTCTTTCAACGCTGACTCGAAAAGTCTCTGATTTCTCAACTGAATGGACTACTTTATAGTCAACAGCTTCAAATATCTGCGGATGGCTTCATTCCGCACGAACCATGGAGCATCCACCAACAATCTTTCCAAAATGGAAAGATTAGTCGGAGCGGTTTGTCCCCAAGCGCCTGAAGCATACATGATCACTTTTATGTAATGAATGAAAACTTTTTTGTCTAATTTCCACTAGTTATTTCATTTTTACGACCGATTTTGAGTTTTATCCCATTATCAGATGTTTAATGAGAGGAATGAAAATACTTTCGACTAATTTCCACTAGTTATTTCATTTTCACGACCGGTTTCGGGTTTTATCCCGAAATTAGACAAGTGTTTTCATTCATTTCATTAAAATTGTTCTTGAGGTTGAGCTTATAATGACGGAAAGCGTTTGGCTATTCTCATTCGGATGTAGCTCTTTTTGTTGTCTCGATGTGGTGTTTCCAGGTGAGGCCACGGTATCATAAGATCCAAGTACTTGACTCGGAACTGCCATTTGATCTCCCTGCCCGAGATCGTTACCTTCGTATTCGGAGAAACTTTACGTCTCCCCAAATCTATCACCTGAGTTTTGTTTGGATTCACTCGGATCTTCCAGTCAAGGTACCAGCGTTCGAGGTCGTCCAATGCACATTGCATGTAGACGACCCCCAACTCACGACCCATGGAAGAGGCGAGGACAGCCGTATCATCGGCGTAAAGGGAAACCTTTACGTGACTTGGGAAGGTTGCTCACGTTTAGGCTATAAAGTAGTGGAGACAGCACAGCTCCCTGACGCACTCCAGCTTGAATTTCCCTGATAGGGGAAACGGTTTCTTTAACTCGGACTTGAAATGTTTTTGCCTTTCAGAAAAGACCTAATTCATCGGACTAGGCCCCGTGGCAGGTCTAGGCTTTTTGTTGGTTGGTTCCTGTGGCCTGTCCTCTGAATATTCTGAGTGGATGGAGCCGGCGAGAGTATTTTTGGAGGTCGCGTTCCGCAACGGGGGTTCGAAAATATTCCTGACTCCTTGCATACACGGAGGTTCCCGAACGGTCGCCAAAAAACACCTTTTATGTGGAAAAACGCGCACGAAACCACGAAAAACAACTGTGTTGATGAGTATGAGTGAGATACTTATACCCATGTATTCATTCAAACTTAAGTGGGAAAGCCCAGATGAGGGAACGAAAGTACACATGTTAGTCATAGAGAGCATATCACAGATGTGCTGGACTACTATTTGAGCAGGAAGACACTTCAGTATCAGTAGGACATTGGTGTAAGTTTGACAGAGGTATTACTCTCTGTAAAGAGGTCGCTTCATGTAGCTAATGCGCTTCCACTATCCATTACCCAGTGATTTGCTTTGTGTATCGTTACCGAGACAACATTGAGATAGCGTGGACGGATTCAAATATCGCAAGAGGAAAATCTGGTGAATAGCGACGATCGCGCAAGAATGCTCTAGAATCTTTTTTTTTCACTGTTTAGCGTATTGAGATTCAGATCATATTGAGATCACTTCAGAGATACGTTTAAGGTAAAAGTCACGATAACTAGCAAGCGACATTGAATAACTGGAAAAAGTGAGACAGTTGTTCTTAAGTATATGGTGTTTCAGTTGTATTTCGCACTTATACCAATTCAGACTCGAAAGTAACACAATGTATTTTAACATATGTTTTAGGTGTAACCAAGTCAGTTTGGATTTCTGCTAACAAGTGTTATGGAACTAAATGGTCCGCTTTGGATGGCAAAGAACTGTCATATTTCAACTGGAGTCCGAATGAACCTGAAGGAAAAGGATATTGCGTAGGAGTTACAGCCTCTAATAATTCTCTTGAGTGGAAGGAGCTGCAGTGCAGAAATGAACTTCAATATGTTTGTGAACGTTACCAGCTCGAGGGAGAGTGTGAAAGTAAAGAGGTATCACTCTTGAAAGTTGAACTTGAGGGTCAAACTTGTTATATTAGAAATACAACTGAAGTAGAGCCTCAGTTTATTTTCACCAATACGCAGGTTGGTAAACGACAAACCGTAAATCATAGGGCGGGGAGAGATGAAATATTTCTTTTTTACATAAATTCATTCTTTCCAGATTAAGGATGATGAGGTATCTACCAAGTTAGTTAACTCAGAGTCATGTGCAATAAAAATTCAATGTGCTGCTCTAAACCACCAATTTGATTTTTAACAAGTAGTTGTGAATTATTAGAAAATGTTCGGTGTTGCTATTTCATATGCAAGGCTCACTTAATCGAATCTGGCTATGAATTCAATTCTCATTTGAAATTTAGGTATTTGAGACGCGTTTCGCTACACGCATATTAGCATTTCAACCATGTTGAACATGAAACAGGTTAAATATTAGCATTTCAACCATGTTGAAATGCTAATATTTAACCTGTTTTCCTAGAAGTAATATTCTACTGAATTTGTTTTCTCAAAATCTGACGGTTTTCTAGATTGAATCATTTATCTAATAAGTTTTGTCATTATCTAGTGTTATTCAAGGGCATTGTAAATTATTCTGATGTACCAATAACTGATGAATCGTGCAGCAAAACGTGCCTTAAAAAATATTTATTGTGAAAATTCTATGAATATTATCCTGTATTACTACAGAGAATAGAGGATTTTGTCTTGCATAATTCGGCAGGAGTTATTTTTTTCACAAATAGGTGCAGTATGACGTAAAGAACCTAAAAACACAAAACACTTACAAATTACTCTAGTCAAGAAGTGCTTTTTTTGAACTTTTTTCAGCAGTCTCCGAAAATTATGGTTGAGGTGTCATTCGATTCGGAATAGCGTCTAGAAAGTTTTTGAAAACGGATGACTTTCGGAAATGAAAATTGCAAAAGTTATAAACAAGTTACTGAAAAATAAAAAAATTGTTTAGTTTTTTGGAAATACCTCAAATACTAATTGAGATTTTTAAAATCGAAAAAAAGATAAGAGAAGAAGAAAAAATTTCCTATAAAAAAGTCGTGACTCCCGGAACTGTAGGACCAATATTTATAATTTTCCCGGAAAAAAAAATTTTAGCACATAGAATATATAAATCAAGGAATGAAAAAATTCTGGCATATACTCAAAAGATAAATGAACAATGATCTGTCGGTATTGCAATTATTCGATTTA
The DNA here is from genome assembly GCA_015342045.1 of Leptinotarsa lineolata. Taxonomy (NCBI): domain Eukaryota; kingdom Metazoa; phylum Arthropoda; class Insecta; order Coleoptera; family Chrysomelidae; genus Leptinotarsa; species Leptinotarsa lineolata. The sequence continues at coordinate 13,076 of WOGR01003480.1, forward strand.
TTATGCTATTACGCCTTGGACCAAAATTTTTCAATATGTTAGACAGCACGGTTGAAAGACAATCTAATAAAAAAACTGCTATAACATCAATGAATTTTTTGCAGATCAATAATTCTTCACCCTAGCCAGGCAGCTTTTATCAAAACGTCTTAGACAGTAAAAAATATTATTTTTTTGAATTTGTAATTTATTATATTTATGTTTTACACCCTATGGACGTCTTCCTTTTTACTGTGTTCTATTTCATAAAAGAAATTTTTATACTTTTCAACGAGAGAAGTAAATAAAGTTTATTATAATTATATCATTATTATTTTTTATAACATAATTGAATTTTTTTTTGGTCTTAATCTTTGATAAAAATTATGATTAAAAAAAAAGCGTTTCTTAAAAACATTTTTTCAATGCAAATAAATGCATTTGATAATTAACAATTTTTTACGACTAATTATTAATATTCAGGAACCATTTTTTAAATCATAACTCATCTTATTTTTTGATATTTGTAAAAAAAACCTTAATTTTTGAAAATTTCCATTGTTTTTTAATAAACAATTTGTTATAAACAAATGAATTTTTTCATTTAATTTTTCTCTAGTTGCAATTGATAAATGAAAAAAAAAACATGTTATTTAAAAAAAAATTTATTTTTTACCGAATTTTATAATTATTGCGCTCCATAACTCAATTATTATCATCTATTTTTTTGTCACTTGAATTATTATATTTATTGAACTAATGAAGATACAATAAAAAATACCTAGTGTAAATATATTTTTGATTAATGGAGAAAAAAAAGTCTTGGGATTTTTTATTATATCTCCATTATTTTAATAGATATAATAATTCAACTGATAAAAAAATAGATGATGATAATTGAGTAATGGAGCGCAAAAATTATAAAATTCGGTAAAAAATGAAAAAAAAATATATGGTTGTTTTTCATTCATTAATTGCAACTAGGAAAAAAATTAAATGAAAAAATTCATTCGTTTATAACAAATTGTTTATTTAATGAACAATGAAAAATTCAAAAAATTGAAGTTTTCTTCCCAAATATTGAAAAATAAGATAAATGATTTTGAAAAAATGGTTCCTTGATATTAATAATTAGTTGTAAAAAAATTTTTAATTAACAAATGCATTTTTTTGCATTGTAAAGATTTTAAGAAACGATTTCTTTAAAAAAATCATAATTTTTATCAAAGATTAGGATTTAAAATAAATTCATTTATGTTATAAAAAATGCATTTGCTCATAACAAATTTTTAAACAATAAGTGATAAAAATAAAAAAAAAATTATGTAGCTTTTGATAAAAAAAACATAGTAATAATAATAAAAATTAATTTTTTTCGATTATTCATTGAACTATTTCATTCAAAAATGCAGTGAATTATTATTAAATAACTGAAAAATAATAATTTTTCAATATTTCGAAAGGAAATCGATTCTTAACCGTTATAATCATAGCTCTACGAAAGGAAAAAAATTCCACACTTATAGTTTAAAAAATATCACACTTGCAATATTGATGATCGAGTGATGAAAAATTGTTTATTAACAATAGCGTAATAAATCGAACATCTGCAATAAAAACTTTTTACTGACAGATTATTGTTCATTTATCTTTTCAGTATATAACTGAATTTTTTCATTACTTCACTTATATTTTTTATATGCAAAAAAATTTTTTTTGTAAAAATGGCCCAAACAGGCACGGCTTACGCGCGGCTAAACACCCGATTGCAGGGCTCCAGGAGAATTATAAATATTGTTCCTACAGTTCTGAGAGCCAAGACTTTTTATAGGAAATTTTATTGAAAATCTCAATTAGTTTTTGAGATATTTCCAAAAAACTAAACCAATTTTTTATTTTTCACTAACTTTTGCAATTTTCATTTCCGATAGTCGTTCGTTTTCAAAAACTTTCTAGACGCTATTCCGAATTGAATGACACCCCCTATATAATCTTCGGAGACTGTTGAAAAAAAGTTCGAAAAAAAAGCACTTCTTGACTAGACTAAAATAAGGCGAACGAAAGTGCCGCCATTTTGCGAAAAATCGTTTGGGCCTGTATCTCCGTAACCGTGCACTTGAGGCCCACAATTATAGGAATATTTATTATAGATAATTGAATTTCCTATTTTTTTGTTCAATAATTTTTTTCGTATCACTTACCGTTCACGATTTATAAGATTATTACTGTTTGTTTATTGACTTTTTCACCGATATTTCTTCTAATAATTGTTTAAATAATGAATTGCTTTAAATTGATGGATGTAGCCATTACTACGTGGTATGAGATCATCATGAAAAATGAAAAATGAAAATTTTCTATGTTTTTACCATTTCTATTCGTAACTATTTCGCTACCTTCATCTGCTAACAGCAGGCAGCAGCACGGATTCTATATTAATAGAAAATCTGAATCGTGAATTGCCAAAACTTTCCGAGCTGTGTAGAATTTAACTCAACAAACCAGATGTATATTGTTAATAATAAAACTGAAATAGTAAACGAATTCAACTACTACTCCATTACTAGTATTCAGCAAATTGTTAATAGTATAGGTAATTTTGAAGATTGGAAGTTCAATAATTATAATCCATATAATAATATTAATAATAATAATAATATTATCGTTTATTATGCACAAAAAATACATTTTATACATGAAGGAAAAAGGGTTAGCCAGAGGCTATCTTTCACCCCTCCCAAAATCATATAGAGTGCAAGAAAATAATAATAAAATTAAAATACCTA
>WOGR01003481.1:0-15840 GCA_015342045.1 Leptinotarsa lineolata
CGCGGTGACTTACGGCTGTTTTTGAGTAAATTCGAGCCTGATATTAACAAACTTGTCAAAATCATCAAATTCATCCTTCACATTAGATTAGTTTCAAAATTGAAATGTTTTGTTTTAATGGCATGAATAAAAGTTTTCCTAATATTACAAAATGGTGTTTTACATTACCCTCATCAGAAAGTCTTATTTTCACATGACACCAGATAATTTAATTATTAAAATAATGACTGCGATTGTGATTTTTAAGATGTAGTAAAGTAAAAAAATTCGGGGGGCGCTTGAAAATAATTAATTCTCGAAGTGGGCGGTAGACAAAATAAGTTTGAGAACCTCTGTTCTAGGATTTTGTTCAATGATGAAAAGATTGCCGTATTTGTTGATTTTTCGGATCGAAATACATACTGCATTTGACCTAATATGGAAGGTTCATTTGAAAATGAACAAAGGCGTTCAAGAAAAGCGTATTCGAATACTTTAGAAAATCCACAAGGGACCATAATAAACGTAATAACTTCATAAAAATATCAATTCTGCCTTGATTTTCAAATATGTTTGAAATCGTTAACAATCAACTGGTTTATTATCTCAAATAATATTTATTCATTGTAGTACGTATTACTGAATTTCAATTCATTTATCTATCTGTCGATACTCAATATATTAGTGCTTCAATACTCACTTCCAATTCCTTAATCGCCTTCTCTGACCTCACATGAGAGTCGCTCTCGTCTTCTGAACTGAAAACATCGTTTTGAGACGTACTCGCCTCTCCTAGATCCAAGGGATCGACGTCTGCTTTGGAAACTTCCTCCTGGTTGTTATCTTCGCCCAGAGTGATGTGCTCTAGGGGGGCTACGTTGGAGTGCGTGGGGGTTGAGTGCGATTTTTCAGAAAGGGGAGTTGACACTGATATTGACTTTTCGGTACTGGGGGTTGTGGGGATCACAGGTGAAGGCAATGGTGAAGATGCAGGAGTCGAACTGAAGGGAATCGTAGATGGAGGAGTCGAAAGTAATGGTAGTTGAAGCGGTGAAGACGTCGTAGGGTCCTTGAAAATGAAAAATCATTTGCTTCAGTAGTCAAAACCAAATATCAAATTATCATATCACATTCCGCATATTGAAAATAATTAATATTTAGGTCTCTTGATAAATGATAAATCGTCATGGGAAAAGTACACAGAAAAAGTGTAAAAGTATTCGATTCCATTGATGGATGCTTCAGAAGAATCGGAACTAATATAAAACAGTCTACCACCGTATTATCCAGTTCAATTTAATTGATCTACTGCCTGCTGTGGGCCAGTGTATCAAAAAAAAACATATAATTCACAAAATTCAGAACAAAGCAACGAAAACGATTCTCAAAATTCCTCAGCTGATTATAAATTATAAAATTTACAGTAAATTCCAACTAATAACTCATGTTTTTGGGAAATGTAAATTGTCTTCCAAAAAACTTCCGAGATGAACAAAATGATAGCACACAATTTCTAAGAAATGAAAATTTTCATAACTACTTAACAAAATATTACAAAAATTCTTATATAATAAGCATAAGAACTAATCAAGGAAGATATCAGATGGTGTACGACTGTTTCATTTATTATGAAAAATTACCAAGTCACCTTTAACAAAAAAATTATACGAAAATTTCGGTGCACATTTGCGAAAATACATGTTTCATAATCAGTCTAGATGCTAAAAGTATTGCCTTCGAAATAAATATATACACAAGGTCCCTGATATGTATGGAAACGGTTGTTTATTTCCTAAAGACTGCTAGCGAAAAATTTCAAGACACTAAGGTTAAAGGGTTTTTCAAAATCTATCACACTAAATAAAAATTGAGTATCCAGGATCAGCTAAAAAGTCAGTTTTGTTCAGAATTTCGAGCAGAATTGAAATACGAAATGATATATAGGGTATTCTATTAAAGAAAAAGCAACGTTATTTCTTCAAGACATTTTGACTGATCCCGTATACTTAATTTTTATTTAGTGTGGTGTGATGAACTGGTTTTTCGGGATTTGATCCGTGTTGTGTATTTTTTTGTCCTCACTGCAATACCAAACCAAAAAAGCTTTGAAAACAAACTAATAACTCTGTCGTTGGTAAAAGGTAACTCAACATGAAAATGGATGGGTTGAAGTAAAATACTATCAGAGAGATGAATTATATCTTTGTTAATTGATATCGAATGCATTAATTTCATTTTGTTTTCATTTTTTAAGGTTAGATTTTACTTTAATTTTAGAATTTAATTTAATTTCTTCAAATTCAAATAATATTGTGGCTCGTTTCAACAGATGTTCAAAGACATTGTCGTTTTGTTTTAAACAAGAATATATTCTTTTTTGTATACCACCATTTGTAGCTTTCTGTATGAAGTCAGGAATCAAATTATTGAAAGGTCTCAGAACCCTTCGTTTCATGTTTTCTTTATCACTCACAGGATCCGCATACACATTTTCTTTGATATATCCCCAGATGAAGAAGTCCAGTGGCGTCAGGTCTGGAGATCGAGGAGAAAATTTAAATGGCCTATTGTAACAAAGCCACTGATCTTCGAACATCCCATTCAACAACCCAGCAACGGATTCAATACTATGTGCAGGGGCTCCATCCATCTGATACCATAACTTGAAACGGTATTGTTCAGAAACATGCCTTATAGATTCACCAACCACATTCCTAATTATATGCGAATATCTATCGCTATTCAAATTCTCTTCATAAAGATATAAACACAAAATTCGGTCTTCCTTTATAGCGCAAAAAAACATTAAAACTCCATGAATCCTGGAAGTTGCGCTGGCAAACGAGCTTTGGATTTTCTGCTGCCCAAAAATGACTATTATGACGGTTGGCAAATTTAACTTCATCTGTTCATATCATGTTTTTCATGAACTCAGGGTCCTCCTATATCTTGATGAGAAACCATTCGCAGAATTCCACTCGTGCAGGTAAGTCGTGAAGTTTGTGATTTTGAACCTAGTGATATTCAAAGGGACGCCACTTATGTTTGATCAAAATCCGGTTTATTGACGAACATGAAATTGTAAGTGACTTTTCTGCGTCTTTCAACGTATTTTTCTGGATAGGCTTTGAAGTAGGCCAAAACTACAATTTCGATGTCCTCATTGTTCACTAGTGTTTTTTTTTTGTTGATGATAGACGAAAAAGATCGAAAATCATGGCAGTTTCTTAGAAGTCTCCACAGAATATTTTTATTGAGTCTGTATAGATTTGGAAATCTTTCTGCAAAAACACGACAAGTTCTGTCCAGTATCTTATTGTTTTCACCATAAATGATTATTAAATTCAGGAAATCATCATTAAAATACCCCAAACGAGACATTTTGCACACAAATAACAAACTACGAAATACCCGTCAATTATGTCGCATCAAATTTTGACATATTTGTTGTAACTTCATTTGTTTTCATAGCTTTCTTGGTTTGATATTGCTTCGAATGATTTACATTTCAAATATTTCCCAAAATCGTATATATCTTGCAAGGGGTGTATTTCAGGTATATGATATTCTTCATGAATTTGATATCTTTTTTTTCGTAGTATCCAAAAATGATAGAATAGTGTATGGTTTTTATTTGAAAAAATCGTGTTTCACCAGTTTTCTCGATGTTATGGTTAAGGTGGAAATTTCGACCACCCTGTAAATAATTTTCGAAAATTCTATTGACCTTTTCATGACTTGATGCTTAAGGTGTGATTCTGTGAAATTTCACATTTTCAACTGTTACTGTCTATGAGTTATGATTTTTTCGGAGTTATGCCGCAACTGTCAAATTTTTCAGAAAAAAATTAATATCTCGAAAACTAACAAATTTGGGTATAGGCATTGTTATACAAAGTGGGCCTAAAATGTACTGAGAAATTCAAAAATGTAATAAAATACAGGATGTTCCATTTGAAATAAGGAAGGTGCCCTCAACTTCTGGTATAACAGAAAAAGACCGGAAGTTAAAAATATTTTGGTTGAGAAGGCCATTTTGTAAAACCAACTACCACTAAATTTCAAGTTTTTATTTTGTTTCGTTCGCCATATATTCCTAACGAACGCACGTCGTGAAATACCCTGTACATTGTTCACAATACTGGGGATTTGAAAAAAAAACTTTTTGGAGAAGCGAAAGTCATAAACTTTTTCCTCAAAAACTAATCTCTCCTAAAAAAAACCCCTTTTAATTCAAACTAATAATAATTGATTTCGTAACTATATTTATCCGGATTTCATAGAAAAACTAAACGGCTCCATTTACTCAATATTTACTTTCATTTCAACGCTACTACCTCCTGTAGTTCATTACGATAAGTGTGATTAAGTAATGGACGATGGTGTAAAGATGGAATATATGAGACTTCAATAGTCTGGACCATTTGATTTTGTACACAGTATACTGGAATTTTGCTGAAAATTCATTTAAAAATGAAAAATTCACTTTTCAAGCAGTTTCGAGTATTATTTCACCAAATAGCAATATTAATGAATACATTTGTAGTGTATCAATATTTACCCATGGAATATCCCGTATTTTTAATAGTGTGTCTTAGTCAATTTGAATTGTAAAATAAAAAGGAACTTTCAAATTTCCAGTGCAACCTTGTTTCAGAATATATGGAAGAGTTCTTGTTCTGAATCGAATTAAATGTGTGATAATCAATCACACACTGAGTCGACATATCCAATTATGCAGAATTTTGATGATACGAAAACCAAAAAATAATTTCACAACTGACAGCTCAATTTTGTGGTTGATAGTGAAGTTTAAATATTCAAAATTTCACAATGTAGTCTTGAAATTTGAAGAAAATTGGTGTGATGATTGGTATAGTTTGTTTGAACAGAAATAAAAGCATGTGTTTCGCTAGTCGAATGATGATCATTAGATGTTGAAATTAATTCAAAGGATTGTATGAAATGATGTATATGTTTGTAACAGACGTCGCACATCGATTTTCAGATGGAAAACTCTGAGAATTTTGCTAATGATTGTCGGGAAATTTTCAAAATCAAAAAGGGTAACAAGAGGTGCCATATAGACAGATGTGGGTAAAGTTTCAAACAATTTCATATGTATATCACGAAAAATATATCTAGCTCAGAAAATAGTATAGCTTGTGAAAAATAGGAAATGTTAAGAAAATATTGAAAAAATTTGGATTCAAGGGTACTGTGTTGTTGATGAGGGATCTATTATATAGAGAAACACGTGTTGCTGTTTTACGAAAATCAAAACATTAGTTTTTTTTCAATGAGTGTACCAGAAACGAAGGCTCAAATCTGAGGTATGGGAAAAAGAGCAAAATGAACCTTGATTAGAAGAAGCATGAGATTTTGTGCTAGAATCGGTGCGGTACTTTTACTCTCATTAGCGATATTAGATTCAAACGAACAAACATGCTAAATTTTGCTTCATGAATTTTTATATATCTATTTTTTCAGTTCGTTATATATTCAAGTTGAATGTAACATTGAAATATATACATCAAACTAATGAAAAACAAAATTATGAGTTTTTTTCAAATAAAATAAAATTTGTACTATATTCTAATTAGACCGCCGGTGAGGGTAAATTAATTTACAATTTCGTTTATTCATTTGCTCTTACTCAACGATTCACAGCCAAAATTACATGGACATAATCTGAATCATCATCGATATTAGGTCGTTTCCAATAGTTGCTACTTTCGCCACTGATTTTGCAGTATATGTTCTTTCATGATTATTCGTTATCAACTCTGAAAAATTCTCATTTTCATATTTCACTGTCATGTACCTTATCACCATTTTCATATGTGCGTCTATTTATATTTTCTGTGGTGTCCTCACTTTTAGTTGCTCTTGTCGATCTTCGTTCTTTTTTCTCTAACTTCATTCTCCTTTCTGTTTAATTTCCATTTATTTCATGATCTTGCCATCAATAAGGTGCAATGACTTGACATTTTTTCCGTCACTCTCTTGTTATTCTTAGATTCCTTTTTATTCCCTATAGAATTCCAAAACCAAGCTTTTTAAAATGGCGTTGGTATATTTTCTTCGCCAGATAATATTCCAATTAGTGTTTTTCTCATCTGAAATAGGATTCGCTCGAATTAAATTTTAAGTGACACTCTGTGTTTCCGGGTGGTGTCTTAAAAATCCTTATCATTGCCTTCCTGTATTTTCGTCTGTAGGTTTTTGACGCTTCAGTTCAGTTGTAAGCATTTGAACATTTTCTAATATTATACCTTTTGGTAATGGAAATACAATTTTGCCTAATAACACTATTTCATATTCTATGCATTTGGGACATAAACCTTTTCGACGTTGGGATTGATATAACCATACTGCATCGCCCTCCTTGAAGCTCACCGGCAGCGACCTTTTGTCAAACCTTATCGTCATCCTGTCGCTGGAAAGCTGTAATTTGGATCTGGCATATTTGTGTACAATTTCCAGCCTCTCCCTCAAGTCATTCACGTACTCTGAAAGGGGTACGTCTTGAGGTTCATCGGATGGACTCCCACACACTACATCTATCGGAAGTTTCAGTTCTCGACCAGTTAACAACATGGATGGTGAGTAACCTGTCGCATCGTGTTGAGATCTTCTGTTTGCCAACAGAAAGAGAGGAATCAATTCATCCCAGTCTCTTTGGTTTTCGGAGACAAACATCGAGAGGTAGTTGTTTATGGTGAGATTATGCCTCTCGACCATTCCATCGAATTATGGGTGAAGAGCAGTTGTTCTTGTCTTCTTTATTCCCAACAAAGTTATCATTTCCTTCCATAGATCTGATTCGAAGTTGCGGCCCTGATCCGAGTGTAGTTCCTGGGGTACTCCGTGTCTGGCAATTACGTTCTGCAACAGGGTTTCTGCCACCGTTTTAGCCTCTTGGTTGGGTAGGGCTACTACTTTAGGCCATTTCGAGAAATAGTCCATCACAACCATAAGGTACTTCTTACCGGATTTGGTCATAGGGGGTGGTCCCAGAATGTCGACTGCGATTCTCTCTAAAGGGCATATACTGAGGTACTGCTTCAACTTTTCTCTTTGCCTTGTCTTCGGTCCCTTTCTCGAAGAGCACAGGTCACAGCGTTCACACCACTCTTCTACGTCTCGACGGCAATTGACCCAGTAGTATCTCTCACGTACTCTCGCGAGAGTTCTATTTACTCCGAAATGCCCTCCAGTGCGTCCATTATGAAGCTGTTCAAATATATTCGGAATACACGTCTTGGGAAGGATCATCTGGAATTTGTTGGTTTTTCCATCCGGGCTTTCCCATTTCTGAATGAGTAGGTCATCTTGATTGTACATGGAGTCCCATTGGAGCCAGTAATCCTTTTCTTGCTGGCCGTGCTTGAAGATCTCTTGCCATTCCGGCCTTACTCCTTTGTCAATCCATTCCCGTATAATTTTCAAGGTCGAATCTTCCTTCTGCGCTACGATGATCTCCTGCCTCTTCATAAAAGTAGTGTCACCCCCAGAGGCTGTTAATGACCGTATCACACCATGATCAGGTGATTCCTTAGATTTCCTGTTCGTATCCCTGGACAAGGGACCCCTACCGGTTGCTACCCTCCGGGTCAGAGGGAACACGAGACGGCGGGAGGTAGGGGAGCTAATCTCCTTTTCAGAGCTGTCCATGAAGGGTGTCTGCCCGTTACCTTGTCACGTCTGGTGGAAAGTTCTTTTTGTAAATGGATATTATCGTCCTCCTGGCGTTGACAAAATTTACATTTTTCCACAGTAATCCTTTTCGGGTCCACTGATTCTTTCCGAAATTCCCAAAAACAACCTCTTCAATATTTTTGTTGACTCCTTCAAGCTTTCTTTCAAATTTCCTTTCGACTCTTTCAAGCTCCTTCTTAAATCTTCCTTCAACCTTATCAAGCTTCTCGTCAACTACTTCTTCCAATTCATCTTTTGTTTCCTGAAATACTTTTCCGAATTCATCCTGAATCAATTCCTGTACCTCCCCTTCACTCACTTGGGAAGATTTCAAATCTTCAAATAAATGAAGGTACATCTTATTGTCTTTTTCTTGTTCCTCCTAAATATTTACTAATAATTCACGATATTCCTTTCTGTTTCTTTCTTGATTTTCCAAAATATTTAGTAGTAATTATCGGTCTTCATTTTGGCGTAATCGTTCTTCCTCTCTCCTGCGTTCATCTTCCTCTCTTCTGCGGTCATCTTCCTCTCTTCTGCGTTTTTCATTCTTCGCAAGGCTCTCTTGCAAAGTCTCGAACATTTTCTTGAGTTTGTCGTAATCGAAACTCATTGTTTCCATCATATAACAGAAAATTTCAGTGAATTATTTCGCTTCCTACACCTAATGTTTCGTTTTTACCGTGAGTTCGATAATAATTGACTACACTGAACAATCAAACTCAACTTTATTTCACTTTCGATGTAACAAATCACTTCAACTAAAACTATTTGAATGTCTATCGCCTTTTTATATCGCGTACCGCACTGTACTCGCTACGCGTACCGCACTGTACTCGCTCCGCGTACCGCACTGTACTCGCACTAGACTAGGAGAGCAGATAACGCTTATATTTGGCAATCGAACGTGCTAGATTTTTCCGTGGACTTCCATCGAACGACGAACACGATCATCTTGAGTTCATTCAGGTGTGGAGCCTAGCTCCCTTACCCTTTCGGCTGTCTGTTATCAGAGGGACAAATGGGATGTGGACTGAGTCGAGGGGTTCAAACGACGGTGACGGTGTTCTCGACAAATGTAGAATGCAGGCGAACATCATCGAAAATTCGCGAAACTTCACTCGGGCCGAGCGCACTCCTTGCCACGTCACAGATGTTTTGCGGCTACCAGTGTACCAGTGGCGGACTGCGTTACTTTCTTAAGGGTATGATTTATAACAATATTGAACTTTGGAAGAGACATATGGATGAACATCGTGGGTTCGTAAAGTTCTTGGTATTGATGTCTGAAATATTTCCGATTCTGATGCTACTTGTCTGGTAGATATTCTTGGGCATGCCGCAAAATATCTCAAAATTGCAATTTGCTTGCTAGTACGGATCCAAAATTCTTGAAATTTTGTATAATTTTCTTGACAGTATTTGGTGATGATTTCTTTTTTTCCGGAATTCATCACATTTTCCGTAAATATTAAATAAATTTAAATAACATTCGTTTGTGGAAGATCAAGATCTTCAGATGATGTGGTGCTGCAGGTTTTTTTTGTGTTGTTCTGCAGCTGAAAAAGCAAATGCGCCACTGGAATCAGTTTTGTTTTATAATTTGTATTAGGTACCTTTTAAATTTTGAATTTGTGTGATTTATTGGTTCCGGCATGATTTATTATTGACAATTTGCAAATGACAAGTAGTGTTATCATCGACACCGCGCCGTCATGGCCAACTGACAGAATTCAGAAACCGTATAGCAAGTATTGTATCGATATAAAAATATAAAATTGCAACTATTTCAAAAATAATTAATCCACCCTCAATTTTAATTCTCAATACGGGGTTTTCATTTGAAAAAAGTCACTTCCCCCATCAACTTCAGCATATTATCAAATTTCCAGATTCTCCTTGATTATAGTTTTCCCACATCGATGCAGTTCCTGGAGATTCACCCTGTATATTTTTAGTGTAGGTACTTATAATCGACTCCCACTTATTTCAATGCTCAGAATCATCAATATTTTCATATACTCTACCAGAAAAACCATTTCAGAACAGAGTGTTATGTTCATGTAAGTTACTGTTCTATGAGTTGTTGGACTAATGGGTCACTGGTAACGCTGTTGCAGTGATCATTGAAAAAGTGACATATTCATTGGATGGGTCTATGGATAAAATTAAAGTTATCTAAAAATTGTTTAAAGTCTTTTTCTGTCCATGTGTCGGAAATTACATAATTTTAGCGACGAGTTAGGCGTTCTCTCGCGCTTGATAAGAAAAAAAATACACAAATTCTGAGTGAGTTAAATTTGTCAATCCTAACCTGAAAGAAAAACACGTGTAGGTCCTATAGGACGAGAGTCAAGGATTTACGAAGTAGTCAGCATTGCATTGATAGGATCAATAGAAGCGTTCAAACCAAAAGAGTCAGATGTTCAATCGTATATCGAACGTTTGGAGCAGCTTTTTATTTGCAATGTGGTAAATGAAGACAAGTCTCCATATTTCTGACGCTGATAGGGGAAGAAGCATATCGTCTTCTAAAAGATATACTAGCTCCAGCCACTCTCAGTGGTAAACCATATAGTGAGTTGAAAAAGGCATTAGATGAACACTACTGTCCATAACGGTTGGTGATACCCGAAAGGTATCAGTTCTATAATGCTCATCAGGGTCCAGATGAAGTGAGATCATATTTTGAAAAATTGAAAAGCTTAGCAGGGCACTGTCAATTTGGAAGTTTCCTCAATGATGGCTATTTGTCTTAAACCCTCTTTGGACAAATTTAGCAGATGCAAATATTGTTTTAGAAATTGATACTATTGGAAGTTTAGATTCAGTCAAATCTAGTCCTGTGTCGAGTCAAAAGCAGTGTGTGAATCAAAGCCAAAGTCAAGGTTATTAAAATATGAGTGTTGATCAAAATTTGATAGACAAGTTGAAAAGTCAGTACACTAACGTTTCCAAGGAAGATCAGACTTCTTTTATTCATGGCTTCAAAGCTGATATTAGATTGGAAGCAAATTCAAAACCAATATTTTGTAGAGCCTATTGCTTTAAGGGAAAAAGTTGGAATTGAATTAAAGAAGATGGTCGAGTCTGGTATATTGGTCAAGGTTGAGTGTAGTAATTGGGCCAGTCCTTCAGTGGTGGTTCAAAAAAATTAACACAGAAATCAGAATATGTGTCGATTTCAAAAAATCTATGAATCCAGTGATAGACACTGATCATTGTGTTCTACCACTACCAAACAACATTTTTGCAGATCTCAGCCGAAGTAGGTGCTTTACAGTCCCTGATTCAAAAAGTGCTCACCAACAACTTTAAATTAATGACTCATCTTAGGAACTTTTTACAATTGATACTCATTTATGATTATTTCAATTCATTAGGCTAACATATGGAGTTAGTTCAGCACCCGCCATATTTCAATCCGTTATGAAATCAATTTTAGCAGGTTTACCAAAAATGAGTTGCTATTTCGATAATATATTTATTCATGGCCAAAACATATCGGAATGCTATGAAAATGTCGTTAGAGGAAGGAATATAATGTAAAAATTAAACCAAAATAATGTTCATTTTTAAAAGGATCTGTGCAATTTTTGGGTCATATTATAGATGCACAAGGTATTCATCCAACCACAGAAGAAGTTGTGTGTGTTGAAAATGCAGCATCTCCTACCGATCTTACTCAACTAAAATCCTATTTAAGACTATTAAACTATTATGGAAAATTCATACCCATGTTGTCATCCCAACTAAAACCACTCTATGACCTTTGCAAAGCTGAAAATTAGTTTGTGTGGTCTGATGATCATGAGAAGTGTTTTCAAATTAGCAAAAAATTGATTACTTCAGATGATTTACTTACTTTCTATGATCCAACTGTACTCATCTTCATTACCTGAGATTCTAGCAGTTGTGGCGTAAGTTCAGTATTGAGTCATCGAAATAATGGGGTAGAAAAACCTGTACTGTTCACATCAGCCACTTTATCCAGGTCAGAACAACGATATTCTAATTTGGAGCGAGAGGCTTTGGGAATTATTTTTGGCGTCAACAGATTTCACAAATATATTTTTGGTCGAAAATTTACTGACCACCAACCATTGAAATTCATATTTGGTAAGCTTACTTGAATCCCAGTGACAGCAGCGGCTCGAATAACTAGATGGGCTATAACACCCTCTGCATATAATTATGATATTGAATATCGAAAAGGGGCATTAATAGCGAATGCAGATAGCTTATCATGATTACCAGTTCCTGTTGACACTTAAATTAGTAATTCCATTTAGTTATTTGATACAACAGAAGGAGTACCTTCAACTTCATCTGAAATTGCATTTTCTACAAAGCATGATCCTGTTTTTAGTAAAGTGTTGGATTTAACAATTTATTTTCATCAGAACAAATTAAAACCATTTTGGAATAAAGGACACGCACTATCTGTAGAAAACAACTGTGTTCTTGTGGACACTAAAGTTGTAATACCCAGTTCACTTCAGCATACAATTTTGATGTTATTTCATGAAAAATACTTGGGCTTTGTTTGAACAAAAATGTTCTTGCGAAGTTATTACTGGTGGATCGGTATTGATGAATATGTTGAGAAATTTATCACAAATTTGTGAAATGTGTCAATATACTCAGAACTTTTCAAATAGTAGTGTATTACTTCCATGGCCAATGGCACCCAAAAAATTTTATAGATATCACATAAATTTTTTCAAAAATATAAACATTTTTTTCTGATATTAGTAGACCAAAAAACAAAGTGGATCGAGGTGAAACTAATGAGCGAGGGTATTAATGCTAATGAAACAATTTTAAAATTGAAAGAAATAATTTCTACATTTGGTTTGCCAGTTGAATTGGTACCTGATAATGGTCCATCATTTATTTCAGAACTATTTATCGAATTCTATGAAACAAATGGAATAAAACCATTAAAAAGTCCACCCTACCATCCTCAAAGCGATGGTTTGGTGTACAGACTGTTTTTTTAATAGGATGAATGAAAACACTTTTTTGTCTAATTTCCACTACGTTTATTTATTTTTTTGTATAATTCTATGTTATCGAGCTTTCAGCTAGTATAATCGGAATTACATGAGGTAACTCTAGCGAACCGTGTCTTTTCATTGCCTGGACATAATATGAATGAAAGAATCAGGATAATACCCATCTGACTTATTCATATATTGATTGATGACCAGAAAATTGTTATACGAAATGTTTCTGCCACGATATCAGTAATGGATATTGAAAATTTTCCACCACTTTTATTTTAATCATCAGAAACTGATGAAAATTTCTAATCTCAATATTGAACGTCGTAAGAGTGTTTTCAAGCTAGATATATTTTGATAGAAACGTGATACCGGAAAATCTACTCGGATACTCGGATCGTGGCTCAAGGCGTTGATGAAGTTTAAAAATATTTTTTTAACTTTGGCAACTATTGAAGTGATAGCACGGGAGGTAACGTGCATTCGGAGTCGTTTCAAACCTATTGAAAATCATACCAGTGATAGTTTTCCTCTAGTACAAAACGTCGACTTCTCAAGTGTGGAGCTGAGAGGGACAAGGGGTGAAAGTTGTTAAGAAATTATGCTTCTAATATTTTCAACCGAGACATTCATGAGGTGACTTTTCAGATCATTCTCAACAGAAAAACAAAACAATACATCAGTCATGTGTATGAAACACATGACAAATTACACGTTAGTCCTCGTTAGTCCTCAGCTCGCACAAGTTCCTCAACTTCTGAGAGTTATCATTCGTATGGTGGCGACAACTGGGGGAGAAACAGATAAACAGAGATATATCTAATGCAGGAAATAGAGGTCCTTCATTAAATTGAGTACCTTAAATATGTTTAGCTGTGACAATGTGGATACGCTAATTTGAAAACTGGTGAGTAAACTAGATCGATTTGCTTATAAATTTCTAAGGATTTCAACTATTTGAGATTCCAACCTTTGCTTGCATAGTGTAAAATTTCCGTATCGTTCAGATTCGTGAACTTTTGGTGCATTCCAAGGAATGGTTCGGAAATGTCGGTTCTTTTTTACCTAGTCTGAAGGATCTTCTATGTTCAGCATACCGTTTTGAAAAATTTCGACCCCACACTGTCCCACATCAACACTATTACACTCCATACACTCAAGCTTATGAATTCCAGTTTTCTCCATGTTGTCCACTTCATATTTGGCATTAAAAAGGAAATTTTATAACCTGGCATGTGGTCTGAATGCCACCTCCAGATTGATTTTTCTGAAGAAAACCGCAATTGTCTGTTCTTTTACCAAAATATGTAAATTTGAGGCTCAGTTGTGTACTCACAGATAGATTATAATCCCAGATCAAACAACCAGAAATCAAGAAATTTGTAAATCTTGACATATTTTGGTAAAAGAACAGAGACAATTGCGGTACTCAATTAAGTTAAGGACTCCTATTATTACCTGCATTAGATATATAAGATTCATCTCCAGTTCACAACAATTGTTTTGAAATTTCCTTGTAGGACGAAACTGCAGTAATATTAGTTACAAATAAAAGTGGTAAAAATAAACAAAACGTTTTATTTATCATTTTTCATGATGATCTCCTACCGCGTAGTAACGGCTACATCCAATAATTTTTTTTTCAATTAGTACCTTTTGAAATTCATGCAACAAGATGTTTTTATTTCTAAAATAATAAAAGAATCATCATTTTCATTTTTACCTGGGATTGGAGAATCGATGCGGTGTATATTCATTCATTTTGTCAAATGAACTGACAATCTTTGAATCCTAAATCATTCGATCTGAACATTTAGAGTTGGCTATTGATGAAATTGGTCTATGATTCTAATTCATTTTCTGGAATGCAGTGTTGCCATTTGTATAGTTTCTTATGTCAACTTATATTTTAACGTTTGTGAATGCTACGTTGAATTGAAAATAACTTTTATTTCTCTACATTTTTCAAAATCTCAATATTTGTGTTTTTCAAAACACTTGTGAACAAAATGATGTAACTTCAATATCTGGCATATGTATTGAATAAGTGAAACACCAGAGAGTGAGATATAATATGGAACATCCACAGTTTGTACCAGATTTGGGCACGTCACAGACATCATTTCTTCAAAACGATGAGATGCACATGATGTTTTCTAATTACGGTGAAAATATGTAAGAGGAGCTGATTTTATGAAAAAAAAGTGAATACAAATGCATTGTTTCCAAGGTACAGGTTGTTAAACTTTTCTGAAAATTCGTTTTTTGAATTGGTATTTTAAACATTCCTCTTTCAGTATAAAATTTTAAGTTATGGTTACAAGTTTTGATATATGAAAAATGAAAACTGTTTACTGGAGTGTTTTCTTGTCACTAAATCAAATTGAATCTGTTCTGATTCTGTTTTTTCGTTAATCAGCTGTTGCCCCCGTACGAACGACAACTCTCAAAAGGAGAGAAACTTGTGCGAGCTAAGGACTAACGAGTTGTTACCTTCAAACGTGTGATTCCTAACACGGTTGCCGAATCACCCCAACTTCAAACAGATAAATTCTCCCGAGAAAAATATCTGGTCGAGGCCGGAATCGAACCCAGAACCTTCCGATCGTGAGTCGGACGCACTACCACCACGCCAATTCCACAATTGAATGCACTAAACTATTTGAAAGGCAAAGATGGTTCGAAAATTAAACACCAAAAATCGATTAATATCTTTGTGATCTGTGATTGGTAGAAGGGTGTATCAACAAAGTATAGTTGAAACATTGAAATGCAAAATATACAGGATATTCCATTGGAAACGAGAACTAAAACATAAATATCACAACACCATATGGGTGTCACAGTCAGAGAGGGTATAAATTAATAATAATAATAATAATATCAAAACTAGAATTTTCATTCCGAATAATAATCCCTTACACTATCAAGAATTTTTTGGTGTTATTCTCAAATATTTCATACAATTCAGACTCCTCAATACCACTAGGTAGTTTATTGTACAGTGTGATTTTGTATAGTGGAGAATTTTTAAATTTGGTTGTTTTGTCAGAGAGTATTCTCAACAAATATTCTGTGAAAATCTCTACTGCATCCCCATGACATAATATTTAGAGAAATATGTGGGTATGCCATTGCAAAGTATATGCTTGAA
>WOGR01003482.1:0-15840 GCA_015342045.1 Leptinotarsa lineolata
ACAATGTATGAACATCTTCAAGCAACAAAACACAAGATAAGTAAAGATAATCTCAAAATTTTACATATATGTAATAAAGGGAAGAAACTGAATTTGTTGAAAGCCATGGAAATTAACAAATCAATAAAAAATCTGAAATATATACTCCTAAACTTGATAATGGGCTAAACCCCGAAACCGGTCATAAGAATGAATGAACGTAGTGAAAATTAGACAAAAAGTGTTTTCATCCATCATATTGATGTGATCATGAATTTCCATAAAATAAATGAGTCATTAATGGAACAGATTAAGTGTTAGTCATACCAACAACTAGAGACTGTCCATTGAAGGCCAGATCAAGGGCGGCGGAGGTCCATTTAGCCCAAGAGGGCAAGTATTTACGTCTAAGTGCCCTCAGACGCAGATTTTCAACAGTCATGGAGCTACAGAATGAGCTAAGCCGAGCAATGGGGATCCAAATTTCCGACCAGACTTCGAAAAATTGACTCCAAGAAGGATTAACATCTAGAACATCAGTCCAGGCTCCTTGGCTTACAGCACGTCACGAAAGAGAAAGAATGCAGTTTGCTTGGACACACAGACGTTATCAGCAAAGGCATTGGCGTAAACTATTCTTTTATGATGAGTCTAAATTCACTCTTTTTGATAATCATGGTCGAGCCAGAGTATACAGAAGAAGAAATGAACGTTTCATTCCTTGCTGCTCATCTTCAAGGATCCCATTTGGAGGTGGACCAATAATGGTGTGGGGTGGAATAATACTCAATGATCGAACAGACTTTGTAGTCATCTGCAACGGATCCCTGGCCGCCAGAAGGTATCTTAATGAGGTGTTGGACGTCCAGATACGTCACAGTACCTAAAAGTCCACAATATCACCATTTAGGGGTGGCTCGCTTGCAGCGCGACCTGAATCCCGTCGTACGTGTTTGAGATCAACTGGGAAAAAGCATCTGAAGCCGTCAAAACCAACATACTACTTTGGGTGAGATGGAAATCGCTCTTCGAGAAGAGTGGGAGCGTTTGCCTTAAGACCATGCTCCGGTGAATCCGAGCTGTGATTTCGGTCCGAGGAGGAAACACAAGTTACTGAACCAGTAATTGTAACACAAGAACAACTTTTTTTTCAGTTTTTATTTCAATAATTGAAGGGTTTTCATTTTGATTTTGATAGTTCTTCAATTTTCTCACATATAACTACCGAATACACAATAGAAAAGTATTCAATATTTCAGCATGGATTTGGCAGCCATTTGCATTGCCTTCCAAAATGATAATAAAAAATTGAATAAAAAAAGAAAGGATTAGTCGAAACAGCACTGAAGAAAAAATATTGGCAAACCGCTGACACGTGTTTCTGGCTATTGGCTTCATCAGCGCGGTGTAGCCAAGTGCAAAGATGGGCAACACTTGGTTGCCAAAAAAAGGGAGAAATCAGCACAAACAAATGGAGTCACCAACAGGAGCCTACCGCAAATTCGTGGTTTCAATTGGGAGACCCCAAATTTCTAAGACAAGCTAACATCACGACAGAGGAAGCTACAGCTACCTGCGTGACTTTCGGGTCCAGGAAATAAATAAGTACAAAAAGAAGGTTCTATCGAGTGTCTATGATTTAAATAAAAAAAGGAAAGATTAGTCGGAACAGCACTTAAGAAAAAATATTGGCGAACCGCGGACACGTGTTTCTGGATATTGGCCTCATCAGCGCGGTGTAGCCAAGTGCAAAGATGGACAACACTTGGTTGCCAAAAAAAAGAAGGAAGAAAACAGCACAAACAAACGGAGTCAGCAACAGGAGCCTACCGCACATTCGTGGTTTCAATTAGGAGACCTAGGTTTTCTAAGATATCCTAACATCACAACTGAGGCAGCTACAGCTACTGGCGTAACTCCCGGGTCCAGGAAATAAATAAGTATAAAAAGAAGTCGGAACAGTACTTGAGAAAAAATATTGGCAAACCGCGGACACGTGTTTCTGGCTTTTGGCCTCATCAGCGCGGTGTAGTCAAGTGCAAAGATGGGCAACACTTAGTTGCCAAAAAAAAGAAGGAAGAAAACAGCACAAACAAACGGAGTCACCAACAGGAGCCTACCGCACATTCGTGGTTTCAATTAGGAGACCTAGATATTCTAGGATATCCTAACATCATCACCACGGAGGCAGTTTCAGCTACCTACGTGACTTCCGGGTCCAGGAAATAAATAAGTATAGAAATGAGGTTTTATCGAGTGCCTATGATTTAAATAAAAAAAAGAAAGGATTAGTCGGAACCGCACTCAAGAAAAAATATTGGCAAACTGCGGAAACGTGTTTCTGGCTATTGACCTCATCAGCGCGGTGTAGTCGAGTGCAAAATGGTCAACACTTGATTGCCAAAAAAAGGAAGGAAACGTTACAAACAAACGGAGTCTGTGCTGTTTTTTCTTTTGTTTTGTTTTCCGAAAATTTTTTTCTGTATATATTTCAGATTGAGTTTTTGCTATACAAAATTTTTTCATATTCCTCATTTCTCACACCACACAAAAGTAACATATGTTACTTCCGTGGATTGTACGATATTTATTTGCAATGTATTTCTTTCTTACTTTCGTCTTGTATGTTAGGAAATTAATTTTACTACTATTATTATTATACGTTTTAGTCTGAATTTCATGTACCTAGTATTGACATTAGGAGTTGTTGATGAGTTTTTTCACCAGAAAGAATATTTCCCTCAATCCTAAAAAAAAATTGTTTGTTCCGTTAACCAGCTGACGAACGTCAACCCTCAGAAGTCGAAACTTGTGCGAGCAATGGATTAACGAGGCCTTACCATTTAACGTGCGATTACCCAGCACGGGTAATCGCCTGCGTATATTTGGTCTATGTTAAGGGTCAGTAAATGTAAAACCTACTCTCTTGGTAGATTAAAAGTTACACAACTTTCATAGCATATACCGTTTTTTTATTAATTATTAATTAATTTTAACCTAATTTTTATGAAAAATAATACAGAATAAATATCATAAATACTGACAAAATTGTATTTCAAAATCAACTGATAGCGAGTAGCACACGAATGTTTTTCTTGTTATTGACAGAAACATCAAAAATTCATTCAATACTTTTTAATGATGGTGGAATTTATATTGAAACAGTTGTTATTGATATTTATAATTTAAGATATTTAGTAATATATTGCAATAACTTGAGTTTACTATTTCACGACACATGTACAAAGTTGGGTTACCGTCATTTTTAGCGTCGAGATTTTTTGACAAAACGAAAGCGAATCGATGTTTTTGGGCTTTATAGAAATTTTCCTTAATCACTTCACAATCATTACAAAACTATGTGTAACAGACTAAAATAATGAGGAAAACTACGTGGAAGTGAAATAAAAAGCAAACAGACGCGACAATATTTTATATATACCCGTTGATTGTTACAGAACAATTTATCTACTGAAAAAAAATATTCGAAAAAACATCGTATTCGAATAATTCAGTCTCAAAATTCACAATAATGAACTCAAAATGTTGTCAAACTCAAAGCAATAAATGATATATACGTAGATATTTACAATGATAGACGAAATCCTAAACGAAATGGGATAATTGGCAATATCCGATTATAAACTTGAAATTGGAAAAATACCAAATAATTTGTGTGAATTACCAAGAAGAAACAATTATCTAATCTGTTAAGAAATTCTGTTTTTCCGTTAACCTTAACAACCTTCCATTTTTGAACTTGACAACATGGAAATCCCTAATAATTGAATATGTATCTTTTTCGATATCAAGTGATTTATCTCTTAAATTGGTTATAAACTGAAATATCCGTGTACAGATTTATTGAAAGAAGTAATGTTCAAAAAATATTTATACTTAATGGCTAATTTTGGAAACTAAAAATAATTTCGAAGTAATTGATCGATGTGTCTGACCTTCAGAAAATATTCAATGTATTCAGTTCGGAGTGATAACTAATTCCTTAGTTCAGGTCATGTAAATGGAATGGCTTCCCAAAGAAAAAAATTAAGAAATGAATCACTTATGAGTACTTACGTTTATGGGGTGACAGACCTGAAGTTCATATTTTTTAAGTACTGTATCACACATAAAATGGAGTGGGGGATTGGATCAAACTTTTTTCCCAATTTGTGTGTGTGTTTGTTTGTCCTATTCTGAATCTTCTCTATATTGAAATTTCAGCTATCCGCTATTTTGTTACTTTGTCAACTTCAAGTGATACTTATTTGAATAGCTGAAGTTCAGACTTTCATTGTCTGTGAAACTGATAGGGGATTTAAAGTCCAAAAAAAATAATATTAATAATATACCAGAAGAACTAAACAATGAATATGAAAAATAAACAAGTAGTGTATCTAATTTATTAATGAAACAAATTATTATTATAACCTCAAAAGATAATGAATAAATGTGAGTCAGAATATAACAAAATTATTTACAATTAGCACACAGGGGTAGCGGAATATATAAGCCTACTTTTTTTTATCATAGTGTCACATCAGCTTGTAATTAATAATAATGATCTCACATTAAATTCACTCAAACGAAAGTATATTTACAGCTATCGATTTTAATTTTGAAATGGGTATCAATCTACCTAAAGAGAAAAGTGCTCCTTTCTTCATCACAAGCAGAGGCGGCGTAAGGCGTGAGCGGTGTGGGCCACCTCCCACGACCTCAAAGCTGAAAATAATTTTTAAAAAAGTATGGAAAATCCAAAAGTACACAACATGAATTTTTTTAAAAATAATACATTAGAAAATTCTCAGCCGAAAGATATTCTACTTTTCGAGGCACGAAAGCATATGAATAAAAAATTCGAAAATATATTTCTTTTTCTGATAAACTATATTATTTTATGAAATTAATTAATTGAAAAATTATCATCTTTATCATTTCTCATCTTTCATTTTTAATTAGTCTGGCAACATTACTTGGTGTTAAGCTGCTATCGAGGGGAATCCCCGGTAAGATACCTCGGAACTTCCCCTTAATAGCCAATCAAAGTATCGAATGCAAACGCAGTCTCTTTCTGAAAGTATTTGATGCGAGAATTCATAATAGTGTAACATACTATCAAAATGATAAACTTTTTCAATAAGTAAAAACCTGTGTTTATTTTATTTATCAAGAATAAGGTGAGAAGTATTTATTATACTTAAACTTACATTTTTTATAGTTTTTTACAAAACATAACATGATATAAAATTATGTCTATTATTTGTTTCACATCTTCGATTTTTTGCGCTATAATCCACCTTCTTTTTTGCATTATGCATATTATATTTTATATTGTATTGAACATATATTACGTTAGTGAGATACAAAAGTAGGTAATATATAAAGTTATATTATTATGTGTTATATTCACCCAATTTTTATTCAAACGAATTAGTCATAAGTTAATTATACTTAAGGAAAGAAACAAGTACCTACAAATGTTATTGTTGTTTTCGTTGTTTCTTTAATTAAAGCAGTGGCGGA
The DNA here is from genome assembly GCA_015342045.1 of Leptinotarsa lineolata. Lineage (NCBI taxonomy): Eukaryota > Metazoa > Arthropoda > Insecta > Coleoptera > Chrysomelidae > Leptinotarsa > Leptinotarsa lineolata. The sequence continues at coordinate 5,506 of WOGR01003482.1, forward strand.
TTTACAGATTTGCCGCCCGTAAGCTATTCAATTTTTGCTGCCCGTAGGCTATTCAATTTTTGCCGCCTCTAAATAAATTATTTTTTCAAAATTTTTTTCTCAATTTTAGGGTGCAACATGAATTCTCAGATTTTTTTAGAGTGATTTATGTGAAATAAGTTGAATTTAAGAAAACGTTATTTCAATCGATTAAAAAAATGGAAAATGGCAAAACACCACTCTGAAAAAATTTGAGGATTCATAAAAGATGTCAAAGTTTTTCAGAAGAGAACTACAAAAAAAATTAAAAATAGTGATCACGGAATAAATTTTGATTTTTTCAAAAATTAAAGAATAAACAGTGATTGCCGCTTTGAATATTTTTGATATATTTTTTTTAAAGTAGGTACATCCAAAACAAAAAATTTTGAAAAGAACTTCCAGATAAGTTAATTTTTCACAAAATTATCACCACTCTAAAATTGAAGAGACGTTCTTTTTTGAAAAATTAATAACTTTTTTTGGTCGGTGAAAAAATTTGAAAATTTTTCAAAAAGCATCTATGATGAGATTAAAGAAGATAAAAAAGTTTCAGCAAAATCAAAAGGGGTCGGGGTGAAAAGTGGTCGATTTGGCGTGGAATGCCCCATACTCATTTGACTCGAGAGAAGCCGTTAAATAAAAAATTGCCGCTTAGTATTGTTTGATCTTATTATAATTATTTCATTTCGATTAGAATTTTCTGAAAAAGTTGGTTCCGTGAAAAAGTTAACAAAAATAATACTAATGTAAACATCCAATTTAAATAATTCGTGTACGACATGAGCGCTCAAAGCATGCTCATTTGGATTTTCCAAACTTTTTCTTACTACAAATGAAATATTTCTAATCAACAAATTATCTAACTTCATATTTTATGGAGGAAATGTTTTTACTGTCAAGTCGCAGCCGTCCAAATATCAGTCGATTTTAGTCAGTATTTCAACGCATAAAGAAATAACTTTCTGGAAGTGAATTTGGCAATTTGCAAATATGCTGCAGCTATCATGATTAAACCATCGATATTATATCAAGATTTATTTGTATAAGTAGATATCGTAATTATTAGGTACACGGAGAAAAAATTATAGTATATATCAATGAAGAAAATATGTAAAAATAACTAAATTCCGACTATAATATCGAATCGCTATTGCGATATTCTAAACATTCATGATCATTAAAGTATACTTAATAAAGCGTTTAGCAATTGTTAATGTAAAGATGTTGAAATATTTAGTATTCAGCACTGTATCTAGGACTATATTTAGATTTTTGTTAAATATTTTAATTTCTCTCCAATTTTCGAAATTTGTATTTTGTGTGTGTAAATATTTTTTTAAATTTTGTAAATCGAAATAAAGAATTCATGAACCAAATCTGCCGCCCCGCTGATAAATCCGCCACTGAATTAAAATGAGTAAATAGCCGCAGTGTCAGTGACTTTGACTGGGGTTTTAATACGACGACCTAGACATGATGTTTTTTTATTACTTCTTAGTCGTTTTTTATTTTGTTGTTTAATGTTCCAAAAAAGTACATAAGTAAAAATTTTGGTAAGTGATTCTCAATGAATAAGAAATTGTTTGATTTCAAGTTTTATCTTATTTCATAAATCCTCTTCTTCTTGCACAATCAGAGGGCCTCGCGAAATGTACCTTGCCCACATTGAATTTAAATCTTGCGCAGCCACTGGTCGCAAGTGGTACCAATCGGTTTGTGAGACCCATTAAATTCATATTCTCAAACGATTGTTTTAATTTTGAGATAACTCCTAAGATAATAATTTGAAAAGTGTATGGTGTACCTTAAGGGAAATTATAATGCACCTGAAATACCTAAGACAACCAATATATGTATGCGATTAAGAGTAATATCGTAGTGTGTGATTCCAATAGCGATGGTAAACAATGCGAAAAAGAGATACAAGTGAATAAGATTCGGATGCATTTGAATATTGAAACACAGAGAGTATGTTTCAAGTTTGGTTTCGAGGAAAACAAAGTATTACAAGCAACATCAGATTTGACCGAAATTCCTTGCTCAACTGTACGTAAAATAGTCAAAAACAAACCTTATAAACGCAAGACGCGATGTGATACAGGATTACCAAAACCTTTAGATGTTCACCTAATAACATCATTGAAAAAAACAATATACGACTGTTACAAAAGCAATAATATTGCTACAATTGAAATCATAACGAAGCAATTGAATACTTGCGGCCATAACGTGAACTGCTGTGACAAAACTCTACAGAATTGGATAAAGAAACTAGGATTTAGATTTAAAATAATAAACGAACGTCAGGCAGTTATGGAAAGCAGACGAATAGTGGAATTGCGTAACAAATACTGAGAATAAATAACTAAATATAGACAAGAATAACGGCAAATTTTTTATTTGGACGAAACTTGGTTTGACATTCACGACACAGTTACGAAAGGGTGGACTGATGGTTCGAGAATATGTTCGCCTAACATGCCTGCAAACAAAGGACCACGACTAATCATTGTGCATTGCAGGGAAAGTAAAGGCTGGGTTACGAATTCTTTGAAATTATGTGGAAAAAAACTTGAGGACTACAATGTTGACTATCATAAGAACATGGAAGCTAATATTTTCGAGGAATGGTATGAAAACACATTGATCCCAAATTTGGATGCGAATAGTGTAGTAGTTCTTGACAACGCTTCCTATCATTCGCGACAGGTCATCAAAGTACCGAATGAAAATTCGAGGAAAGATTAAATACAAAGTTTTTTAATGGATAACAATTTGTATTTTGAAGATGACTATACCAAAACCCAACTACTTGAAGTTTTACAGTCAAAAACATTTGAAAAAGTGTATGCCCTTGAGAGTATTGCTGAAAAGTATGGACACACCATACTGAGACTTCGCCCCTATTTTTGTGTTTTCAATCCCATCGAGTGGATTTGGGGAAAATTGAAACAAAACATCAGGTGTAAAAATGATTTTCCAAAATTTGATAAGAAGGTAATACTGCTCATTAAAGGAGAAGTATCTAATATTACCGAAAAAGACTTGGTGAAATTGTGATGAAAGAATGTATGGCTTTATAATCAGTGATAATACAATGAAATTCAATATTGCAATACAATATTTTTTTAAACGGTTTTATTTAGTTTGCCCTGTTTGTTTGTTTTGGTCAAATTTAGTAATTGAAGTTTGACCTCCTTCATACTGACAAATTGATCTGATATTTGGTACACACATTGAGGTCACAATACAATTTAATAAATTCTGTATCATTGTAAATTCTTTATAGCTTGGTGAATTTTCTTGTCTGAATTGGCTCATTCTAGCCTCCCCCATTATCACAAGATGTAAAGGAGGTAGATTTTGGAGTGTCTCAAATGCAGCTGTTGGGGTAGTTCTCATTGCTCCCATTATTCCTAAACAGGCAAGTCTCTGCACCCTGCCTAATTTGTTAACAGCGGTCGCCTGCTTCATTTTTGGCCACCGGACCAGAGATGCGTTTGTTATTATGGATTTAACCACCATTGTCTATAGCCAGTATACCATGTTTAGTTTTAGGCCCCATGTTTTTCCGTAGGGGCGTCTGGCCAGCATCAGTGCTACCTCCGTTTTCCTCTTTATCCTATCCCAAGTGTCGGTTTTAGGTCAGTTTGGAATCTAGAATCACTCCCAGATATTTGACCTCCTCCGGAATCGGGATACAAACATGGATCTCCCACCCAAGTCAAGATTTTGTATCGTGTCGATGACTGTGTGGCATTAGAGTGGCTAAAAATGATACGTCGCGTCGTTAGCGATGCACTTCCCAAGTTAACGTAAAAATTTGAAATGTGCCGAGAACTGTGGGGTATTAGGGTATTAGAAAACTTGAAAATAAAATAAGCAAGCTGTCTGACTGATCCATTTCTAGAAAACCCTGAAGCTTCATGTGCTCATTATAATTTTCCAATTATATTTCACTGATAGAAATTTGAACAATTTCGTTTGAACAAGATCCTTTTCTGGATGTATATATCATTCATATAAATGATTTATATTCAATTAATAAATTATTGAATTGATTTCAGTTGGCCATACATTTTGGTCAACTCCTGTATATCAAATGTTTCTGACAAACGTGTTCTCACAAAGTCTATTAGATATATGATGTTAGGTAGTGAAGATACGCCTGAAGAAGTCATTGTATGGCGAAACACGTGTTGCGTTTTTGTAAAACTGTTTGGTGAAAATCTCACAATGAAAGTGTTTTTCGAATACGTTACAAAGTCTATTATTAATCTGCTCTTCACGATTTGTGTTTTCAACGGTAGGATGGTAGCCGGTTGGGTTGGCGCGGGTGGTTTGCTCCATTCACTCAATCGACCACTGTGAGAGCCGGTGGCTCGAGTCCAGAGACCGGGCGATCGATTTTCACTGCTCGTCCATTCCGTGCTAGAAATCGCACGTTAAAAGTTAAGACCTTGTTAATCCTCAGCTCGCACAAATTTTTACTCCTGAGAGTTGTTGTTCTTAGAGGAGCGACAGCTGGTTAACAAAAAAATAGATTTTAACAGATTTTTTAACTTGAAGTTTTTACCAGAAGTGTACTTCGGTGTCATGTACCCTTGGACATGTTTGATGCTCATTTTCCCATGAACCCCAAAAATTCATTTTTGAACGGTTTTTTGCAGCTCGGTGAATTTTGCAGCCTGAATCGGTGCAATGTTGCCTCTGCCATTATAACAAATTTTTGGGGGGAAAAATTGAAATGGGGCTTCTGTGTCGTTTTTGGTGCGGTTCTAATTGTTCTCGTCATTTCCTGACAGTAGTTGTATTTTCGCGCTTTTATTCCTTCTTGATGTTGGTTCCAGGTCAACCTGGAACTAATATCGCTCTCAGATAATCAACTTTTGTCGAAAATTTTGTTTTCTCTTTGGAGTTTCAGAGTTCCTCGTCACTATCTTCTCGAAGAAAATTTTACTACATTTAATTTATAATTTGATTGTGGTTCATCCCCATTGCTCAATGATTTCTTTGTATAATGTTCGGAGCCTGTTCCATAAGTCTAAAAGTTTTAATGATAATTTTGATTGTCCAGGACTGCCGTCTTGAATTAACTTCAATGTATATGCATAATACTAGCCTACAATTCCAAATGACAGATGCTCTTCCAAGATTAAAATATCTCTGAAAAAGAGAAGTTGGAGGTCAAAGGGCTCAGAATAAACAAACCATATACGTATATCCAGCTAGTTGTCTCTTATCAGTACGGTGTAGCCACACTGTCGCAATCTCGCTCCTTTAGCTCACTCTTATCTTCTTTACCCAATTAATTTTTCTATCTTTTCATAAAACAATTTTTTGTCTCCATCCAAGGCAATTTCCGTCACCGGTTACATTCTTGAATGCGTTTTCAACTGTTCATGAATGGGTTTAACTGAGTCAATGAAAATTTTTATGAAAAATTTCAGCAAGAACGTATATTGATATAAACTTGCCGATTTCACTTTGAAAACAATTGTAGTTTGGTGGAGGAACTATCATGACATGAACTGACACCTTCACCATAATACACGTGATTTGAAAATTCTCTTCGCCGATTCTTACCAAAGTAATAAGTGATCAAGTACAACTTAGTTAATCGAGCTTCTTGTTGAATATGTTGATGTGATGAATTCAAAGAATCCAAGGCTGTGGCAAAGCTACCCTCAGAAAATGTTAGCCCGACAAACCCACCTGTTTGCAGATTTTAAAATGACTAAAAAGTACAACTTACCTCTTATTTTTCACTCGTCTCAGGTCAACATTCCGATTATTCTTTGCTCGAAATATTTACGAATATTTTTTAATTTCAAATTCAAAAAATGGCTCTGACATCACACATGATAAGTTAAGATATAGGGTGGTTTTGTTACTTTTTGTAAATAGACAGGACACACCTTTGCAAAATATCTGGATGGACTACTTCAGTACTTTCTATTCATAACGAGATAAGTTGACATCATCTTATCTGTTTCCCATTCAAGAGTTGATGTAATTTTATCAATATATTAAATAACTGTAGAGAAATCAACAGATCAGTTCCATTCTTGAATATAATACTGATGAGAACAGAAGAAAATAAGATTAGATAACAGTAATTAACTAAAATGTAAAGACAAAAGTAAATCACAGCAAATGCTCAAAATGCTGGCCTTTTTCGAATAATATTCACTGCACAATTAATTTCCCTCCTCCTCAATCTTCCAAACTCTCTAACAATGCTGTGTTGAAGGCCTTCAATATTTTGATATTCCCTCTGACCATAAACTCTATTTTTCAGTGTACCCTATAAGAATGTATCCATAACACTGGAGACCTTGCTGGCCACCCCACTGGTCCATTATTCCCTATGCATTTATCACCAAATCTTTCAGTCAGGTAATTAGATACTCGTCTGGTAGTGTGCTGTGGAGCACCATCATGTTGAAACCAGATGTTGTTTTAGTTAGCCAAAGGTAGATCATCCAAATAGTCTTCGAAAATCGACATTAAAAACTGGTGATAGGTTTCTCCATTCAGAATTCCATCAATTAAATGAGGACCCAAAATTCTATCTTTATAAATTCCTGCCCACACGTTAATACTAAATCGCACGCGAGGTCGAATTTCTCGGAACTGCCTGGATCCAAATGTGTTCGTTATTTCGGTTGAATATCCCACAATTCGTAAAAGTGCTTTCATCTGTGCAAATTACATCTTACAGGAAAATCATATCTTCTCATTAGCCGATAACAAAATTCTAATCGCCTTTCGGGATCACCTGGATGCAATTTTTTGAGATATGTATGTGTATTTTGTAACATTTTAAACCGCATTTTTTGAGATGTCTCAAGCACTTGTATGACAAATATTCATTTCGGAGAAAATTTGACGTGTAGATCTCCCCGGTTTCATGTTTATCTGCAAATTATTAATTTTTATCGAAAAGGGCTCATTTATCAAATCTTTTTCAGTTTCCTGGTCCATTCTGTTTCCGTATTTTTTCCTCGGCTTTTGAGATGAACCAAACTCGGTGAGAGTTTGATTCAATAGAACATAGTTCGATGTGGTTGGATACAAGTTTAAATACATTTCCGATGTCGTTTCTGTCGTATTTGTAATAAATTTGTATCATATCTCTTTTTTATTCATTCGTGAAAGCCATTTTTCGTAAAAAATTCAATGACTTGTAAAATAACAAAATGTCATTGAGTGTCACAAATTGAAAGTCAAATTTATAAACATCAAAGTCAAAGCCTATTATAATGAGAATAAAATTTTTTCAATATCTCCAATTTTTCGAAAAAGAATGATAACTTATGATACATTATTGAAAAGGTAAAATCTGGTTCTATTCAAAACAGAAAGATTCCAATGTAGCGCCCATAAGAAAAAATAAAGTTGATGATGTTGGCCGGAAGATGAAACGTCGGATAGCAAATCTGAAAACACCATTATGTAGCAGGAAAAAAGTGGCAATGTGGAAGTGCATTTTATTTTCGAATCTTTCGAAAAATAAAGCCAGAAAAAATAAAAACCATTTTCCGACATTTCTGTTTTTCCGGATATACTCGGAATTTCAGATCTTTCTCAACGGCATATTGTTAGTCAGGTAAATGCGCAACTTTGCCCCAATTTACCCATCTTCGTATTTCTCATAGTTTCCGAGATCCCAATGGTGGAATCTGTCAGCTTGACAACATACATTGTATAGAGATAGTCACAGATACTACACAACTATAAAAATTTACAGTGTGTGTATATTACCCAATAAGTAAGTTACGTACACAAGAATTCGTTAACAGTATAAAAAACTTTGTTCGATAAAATTATTTTGAAATCTTTTTTAAATTCTTTTTCCCTAGTACAATTTCTTACTGGCTCGGGTAATTCGTTGAATAACATTGGCCCAATACAGTTTGGCGAAGAACTGGTACTCGATTATTATTTCCATTTATGACATTTTACGTAGTCCCCCTGATAAATGTAGTTAACGTGTATCACGATTTTTTTAGTCTCAATATCATATAACTCATACAGGGTGGCTCGTTGTAACTGAAATGCGCTGTGTAGATATATCATTCTTATATCAAATAAGATTTAAAGTAGTTTTACTGTGCTTGGATGTCTGTTGAAAAAATCTGTTGAAATCTGTATTTCCCTAAACCAGCTGTTGCCCCCCATATGAACGACAGCTCTCAGAGGTAGAAACTTGTGCGAGCTAATGATTAACGAGGTCTTACCTTTCAACGTGCGATTCCTATCGCGTATGTAATTTGAATATTCCTGTATTCCTGTGAAAAACTTATTTCAATATAAAAATATGAAAGTAGGTATGAGAATGATAAAAACAATGGAAATAACCATAAAAAATATGAGTGAGTTGTTCATAAATATAAGTGTTCATTTACAGTATGGAAGAGACAGTAAAGTAAATATGTGATTTAGATATTTTTTCATGAAGTCGTTCAGATATTCTAAACGTATAAATTTCACCATTTTCATCTAAATAATGAATATTTCAGTAAAATTCACGAAAAATTTTACCATCTTGAATTACAATTGTAATATTGAACATTTCTCTAAAGCATGAAATGGTCGGTTTATAAACCTTCCTTTTTTCGTCGTTAATTTCATAGGGTTGTTCACCAAAGGCATCGATGATAAATGCATTACTCAGATTTCCACCGAATACAATAATATCGATGCGTTCTGGATTTCCATTTTCAGTCACGCATTTCACCTCTTCATGAACTTCGAGATTTGCGCCTAGTTCAGCAGCTTTCAAAAAACCAATTTTGTGAAGCCTGGCATTGCTAAGAAGATGTCCAAATTTGGCATAATCTCAAGAGGAGAGGATTTTTTTGAATAGTGTTTACATTGAGTAGGTACCCACTATCCTGATATATCCCATGAATACCTGACAGGATGAATCATCTTTCCATTTCGTGGAACCAAGACCTTCGCTTGTTCTAATTAAAAAATTTGAGTATATTCTTGATATAGGATTACACCAGATCCTTTCCAAGTGTGTGTCTGTCATTTATCATAATCTTGTTCTCTCATCATTTCTCGTATTTTTTTATGTGAATAAAACTATTTGTCAGCGTCAACGTATATACCGGGTGATTCTCTAAGGTGGCTCACCCCTATAACTTTTTTATTGTTGGAGATAGCAAAACAAAATTGAGGCGTTGTGTGTTATAGTTCAATTTACATTTTTTGACATATTGACTTGCTTTGCATTACTTCTGGTTTGACCGGAAATGACCCCAACTTTCGATTTTTAAATGGGACATTTTTATTTATTTCGATCGAGAATGACATTCTAAATCCAACAATACTTCACTTATCGATATTTGACAAATAAAATAATTTTTTTTCAAATTTTTATTTTTTGATTTAGAATGCCATGGATCGTGTAAATCGCTTCATTCTTGATTAAGTAACATGGGAAAACTACTACTGTGAAGCTTATGACTTCACAGTCGTTTGAAGAATTATTTCACAGTCGCAAATATGATTTTTTACAGTTAACTTGATTTTTCAAATGGAAAAGGGGTGGCTCGTCGGCTTTTTGTGAAAGATCATTTTCTTACGAATAATTTCATGCCACACACTTTCACTTTATTTTCTCTATTTTTTCTCAATAATTGCAAGAAACGATCATACCTGATAACGAATAATACGTATTTGGTATACTCATGCACTAAGCCCTGTTATTCTAGTTATCTGTGACAAACAATTGAAGCTATTGCTAGGACTACCTAAACAAATGGGCTAATGAATATGCTGTCACTTTTAAAATGTTATCTGTTATGTAGTTTATAATTAGATATGGCAAATTATACTAGAAATGAGAAAATTGACATGTTGTTGATTTACGGAGAAACAAAAAAGAATGCAACTGATGCAGCTCGAATTTATGGTCAGAGGTTCCCTAATCGTCGCCATCTCACTCGGCATTATTTTCCAAAACTGGATAGAAAGATGAGAAATGAACCAGAAGAAAATGCCAATAACTTCATCGTCAGTGAAGAAAAAGAAGTAGACGTGTTGGCGAGTGTGATATAATTATGCTCCCTGAATCGAGCTGCCTCTGAAACTGTGACTTTGTTGTAAAAATAAAGAAATCGAGATCCATTTTATTTGCAGCTCTTATAGTTCGTGGTATAAAGGAATGAAAGTACTGATTTGTTCTACAGTGTGGTTGATTTTCTAGTAAATTTAGGGGAAGCTGAAAGTCCTATCTTGGATAGCAATGAGGGACAATGGACAATTTCATTAATAATTTTGAAAAATATCTTCAAGTCT
>WOGR01003483.1:0-15838 GCA_015342045.1 Leptinotarsa lineolata
CTAGAGCTAAATAAATCCTTTTTAATGCTTCAATGGAAAAACCTGAACAATGACGTAAAATAAGACCTAGTGTTTTGGATGATTTCACACTCATTTGGTTAATATAGTTGTGTGCTGCAGAAACATTCCCATAAATCTGATACGAGTTCCTGTCAAATGTCAACAAGTAGTAGAGACTAATTGAAATTATAAACAAAATAAATTTTAAAAACATCCCAATGACATGTTACATTTGTCTTAGTAATATGAGTTGCGATATGGCTTGAAATATGGAAAATTGTACATTATATATCTTAGGTACCAAAACTATTTATTTGGAAAATATTAGTATTGTGTCACTTGTTAACACCAATTTCCTTTTTTTTTTCATCAAAAACAGATTCATAAATTCAATTATCTAATCAGTAAAGTCATGAGTTCTTATAATTATTTTGATGAAATTCATCTGGTGAATAAAGAAATATATACTGAAAATTAAACATTAAATTATCACTTCGAGTCAGTGCATTGGTCTTGTTCTCATAATGAAAAAAGAGTGCTTTGTTAATAGATAATTAAGATCCTCTGCCATATAATACTATTTTCGTAGGAAAATACTTTTCCCGCTTGTTGCCAAATAAATTGGCATCATCAGGGGACTAGGAATCTAATCCTCTCTTTGATTTTTCCAAAGATATAGGTAGATATAGGTATTTTTTTTTATAAATGAAGGTAAAACTTTATATTGCCAGATCGTTATTTACCTATTTGTAATTAATTTTTTCCTTTAAATGGTCACTAAGAATGGTAGTTGTGGTTTCTCAATATTCTTTAAGCAATTATGCTAGCTTCTAAGAATCATCAAGACGAGTTGATTTTTGTTTTTGATTTTATAAGTTCCGTCCTAGATATACAGTGTTCGGCACCCAAAATAAAACAGATAGAATATGTTCATGACAAAAGGAGACATCTTTCTGTCATAACCTCCTTCCCCTCCTTTGGCAATCATCACCCTTACAATTCGAATAGGGAAGGTACTTTTTTATCAATACATTCCATTTATCTACCATTTATCATATGGTAAAAATAATTGTTGAAAAATTCTGTAAAGTAATTCCTGAAAATAACTCATGCAAATACATTAATTATGATGTAAAAAAAATGATTCTGATATATACCACTAAGGATTTTTACAATTAGTACTAACATTTGGGTCAAGTTGAAAAACAGCTGTAGCTGACCCTTCGCCCATTCCTCATAAGGTTATGTTCAAATAATGTAAATACAAATTATAAATCCTTACAATGTAGAAACGGCTACATCCATCAATTTATCGATTATTATTATATAATCTGTTTTAAAAACTAACAATATTTGAATTTGATTTAATATTTCACTGGTCAGATGACGAATACAGTTACCCTATTCCAGGTAATCTGGAATTTGTGTCTAGAATTTGTCTTTGTGTCTGGTGTCACAATTATCAGAGGCACAAGCATAATTTTATCAATAATGCACATTCACGGTTTCAATATACCAAGAATGTGGATGAAAAATGGTGGTAACCACTTCAATTCTGCGATTTAATGTTCAGTTATATTTAGATTTCAGAATCATCTAAATATATTTTTTACTCTTAGAAAACATTTTGATCATTCAGCTTCCGATGACAATCAATGCTTATTGAAGATGAGAGATTTTGGATTTACAAAACAATATTCAAAAAGGATTTAGTTCTTCATGTCACAACTCGTGCAATATAATTTGTCAATATTATCAAATGATATATAGCTTGGTTCATACACAAGCTTTTTTTAATTAAGTCAATAAAAATCAATGGAACTGTTTATTCATTATATTCTTCTCCCTTCCGATTGTTAAATTCACCCTCGAATTCATTTTGAATAAATTTTCCAGCAATTACAAAAATATAAGCTCAACCAAATCGATTAATATTTCGAGTAGATGAAATGAGAGGATCATTTTAAATTAAGGGTAAACCAACGTAAATGATTGTTTTCATTCCCCATATGTCTCTCGTGCATCCGTTTAGAATTCATGCAGGAAAATGTTGATCTTACAGTTTTCGCTGATATTTCAACCATATTGTTGATTTTTTCTGTAAACTTTCAAATAGAATTATCTGTCCTAATCTATCAGTTGTACAATTCAGATGTTATTGACATATTTTTGTTAAAATCTATCTTTCTACACAGTATTGTTAAGACTGGTGATAGAAAAAATTCATATTCTTTGTGAGAACATATAACATTATGTGTTTTAGATTTATATTCCAATGATACACTTTGGTTTACAAGACTTAAAATCTTAATCCTTCCTCTTTATTTAAAATACTTTTTTTTGCAGGTACTCAACTATAACCATTTGATGCCTACAAGATATTCAGTGGATTTGACTTCGGACTTGAAAGTGGCGCCCAAAGACCTCAAGGATCCAGTGAAGAGGAAGAAGATTAGGTTCCAAACCAGAGTTAAATTTGAAGAGAGATACAAGCAAGGAAAACACAAATGGTTTTTCCAGAAATTGAGGTTCTAGATTCTATAATTTTGACCATTTTGTAATCCAACTACCTTTTTGTTCAAATAAAAAATTGTAGGAAAAATTTGAATTACCAATTCAAAAGTACTGTTGAAACTGTACTATCTAATCTCTTCACTTTCTTATTCACCCTTGGCCCTACTGAAACAATCCAATATCTGATGCTATTTACAATGTCGCCTATATAATTCTTTATTGCAGAGATATGAAAACAAAAGGACTATGATCGAATGCTCACTATTTTGTTTGAACTGAAGGGGTTATAATTTTAGGAAAATGCCTCAAAAATTCCTAACAACGGTGATTCTCCGAATTTGAGAAAACATATTAACTCAATTAGTGAAAATATAGCAGCACTGAAAAATTTATGTTTAGACACCAATGGAGTAATATTCTTGTAAGATATTTAGATTCAGATACTGTCTCTAAATTTAAAATTAATCTTGGATCTGATGCTATTCCCACTTATGATTCACTTTACCGAGTTCGTTCTCAAACAATGGAGTGCCTGGGCAGAGCAGCAAACTGCTCATGAAAATGTGAAGTGAAATTACATAACCCACCCCTAAGTCTCCTCTCCCAATTTCACTTCCAGATTTTTCGTGCTCAAGTGAAACCCACTATATGTTCCGTTTGTAATGCTGAGCATCGAATTTATACATGCCCTCAGTTTTTATCACTGGCAGTGAGTGGTGAAAACACAGGTGATGTTTCAAACACGGGCAACGCACCTCTAAATTGCGTTGTGCAAATTGTGTATAATTGAATCATACTTAGTTGCATTTTGGCGATGTTGCTTCTTCCACAAATGGCGTCAAATTCAAATTTCATAAGTTTTATCTCGGTTGATATGTCACGAAACCCTCAATTGCTGAATGCTCAATAATAGAGTCCCCACTGCTCAATCCGTCAATACTGAAATCACCTACAAGTCGTGTGTTTTCCTATTCCATTACCTATTTCATCTCCCACTAATATTGTTCGAAGAAAATATTCCCATTCAAATAATGAAACTGTTTTGTTGATCAACTGACCTCTAAGAAGTGAAGTTCTAGACACCTCTTACCATAAAATTCGTGCATTATTGGATACAGGTTCAAATATGTTGTAATCGTTCAGGTTGGCAGTCTAAAAGCCAAAACATTTCTATCAATACAAGATGTTAGTGATGTAAAATTTTATATCGAACTGCTGAAACTTTTGCAGAAAATGCTTTTTTATATTGGAGCTGACAGGACTTTTCCTCTTAACAAATTTATGAACAACTTTTTTTAATTTCAAACCATTTTCTCAACTATCACTCGTATCCATGACACAGGGTATTAACAAAGAAATATCTTCTACATTCTGCACCCCGTTAAGCTCTGTACTCTCCATTTGTAGAAGTTTGTAGGTAACGGCTTTGATACAGGTTTGGTATACAATCCATTTTTGGTTTTTACTCTGGCTATATGTATTGTTCCATCTTTTCCGGGAATTTATTCTTCCCATTAACCAGTTGTTTCTGGGTGCCTTGTCATCGACTATTATTGCAATATCGCCAAATTTGATCGGAGTAGTTTTTCCATGCCACTTGTCTTTGAATGGGTGTACGTCGATATTCCTACGATACTCATAGAAAAAACAACCATATTGTTCCACGGACGCATGAGTCGATTGTCCAGCGCTCTTATAATCATTTAGCGCTGAAATTATTCAATACAGTTCCGGAGTTAATTCTTAACATAAATGTTATTCAAAAAGTCCTTAAAACGTTTCATTTTTGCCCAAACAAGGCAAAAAATTGTTCATGTCATTGAAAATAGGGATATTTAGGACCTTTGTGATTTTAACTGTGAAATGTCCAATATTTATTCCTTTTTGTAAATTGAAAGAATTATATTATATTTTAATGTAATGACCAAAGATTTTTAAATTTTTGACTTGCAATTTGATTTGTTACTCAAAACAACTGTTTCACTTATTGAGTGTCAACAGTGAGGTACTCCTCTATTGAATGCAATTGAAAAAATTGAATATTTATATTTATTTTTTTCTTTTCAATTTATTCATCTGTCAATTTTATGGGAAACAAGTGTATTTCACTTATCCTAAATCACTTTGTTCACACCCACCGTTTCCAGTATAATTAAGTTAAGGCTTATGAAAATCTCCATTGTTTTCGGCTTTTTATGGGGTAACCTTCATAAGACTGCACACCTCCATGTCGTAAAAGCAAGAAATGATTAGAAGTAATTGCCTCTGAATCATTGAAATCAACTGATACGACTTAGGGGCCTGGAGTTTACCATGTATTCTGCTTTGTACAGAAGGATAAGTAGAACTTCCTTAGGGTTGACTTCTTTGAGTGATACCTTCGGGGCTGTTTTTATTGAACGCACCATGCGTTCCCATACTTCCCTCAAACTGGGAGCACCTGGGCAATTCAACTTCCGTTTTATACCTTTTGTAGAAAGTGTGTTTGATATATTTACCATATTCAAGGAATTGATAGATTCTCGTAACTCCTCCCGTTCAGCTCCGACTAAATTAGTTCCATTGTCCAATCGAATTTGTTTTGGCTGTCCCCGGCGACATATGAAACGCCTTATAGCAGAGATAACAGAACTGGTATTTGGGATGCTGCCAACTCAATGTGCACTGCTTTGATAGTAAGGCACGTGAAAGAGAATCCGTAGCGGTTTTCTCCTCTCCTTTCAATAGAAAGTCATTGGTCCAAAAAAGTCACTCCCAACGTAAGAAAACGGAAATACATTACATAAGTCCCATTTCTGGATCAGATGGCTTACAATTTCTAATTTTGCAAGTGAGACAAGTATTGAAACATTTTTTAACTGACTGTCGCTGGATGATCCAATATTTTACTCTCGGATTATTTATAACCGTTTCTATGCCAGTATGTCTACGTTGCTGGTAATGTTAAATTAACAATTGGGTGTACTTGTGTGGTATCACAGTCATTAGTGCCCAGTATAAAGAGTTAAGAAGAAACAAAATACATAAAACAATGGTGTGAGGTTGTTGATATGAAGATAGATAGTTGTCAAAACTTTCTGAATATGTTTCTATTGAAGAAGTTATTAGTAGTTATTTGCTAATTACAATTGGTGACCCCGAAAAAGAAAATTAACATCGTCTACACAAAAATGGTTAAACTTCTGCAACAACTCAACAAAGATCAAGTTACAAAAATCCTATGTCATTTCGACATCGACACTAATGGAGCAGTATCAGATTTGAAAATCAAATTGGAAGCAGAAATCGTCAAAAGTATCCCGAGTTTGCTATCGAAACACTCTTCAATATCAATGACATTACATCAGAAACAATAAAATTTGGAAAAATCATCTCAATGTTGGACTGTAATATGGCTAAAGATAACTCAAATTTATTCAAAATTGGAAACTTGTGCTATTGAAACTTTGACTTCAACAAAATCGATCAGTTAATAGATAAATTGGACTTTGATCTTATTTGTTTCAAGTCGACTGTAGAATCTGTCCAGTATCGAACGTTTCTTATTTTGCACTCAAGCTCATTAGGAATCGTTATTTCTAGCCGAGAGCCCAAACACTAGTTGTAATTCTAACTTGGGAATGGTTTGCTGATATAATGGGGCTACTTTGAATTTTGAAGTGCCAAATGATGTGAATACGATTTCTCCTTCTTCATATCTCAGACAAGCTACTGAGACATAAGCTTCATCGCAGAAAATGTGCAGATCAACTTCCTTAATACTTACAACTCAAATTCAGAAAATTGTGTCTGAGTAGAATAATGGACAAAAAAACTTCCGTCAGCAACTTCTTCCACGCCAAAATAATGTGTCAGGTACTTCACTGTCCCAGTCAATACCAATTCTCCATATTTCTTGCATCAAAATTCTTCCTTTTATTATAATCGGAGCGAGGAAGCCAGGGGGATTAAATCACTAAGCTGTATATATACAGTTCAGTGGATCAAATAGGGACATCAACAATCGAAGAATCTCTCTCTTTTGTAATGTTTGCACCACAAATGATTTCAGGTGGTATTTTCTTCACGTTCAGAGAAAATTAGAAGTTGTCGGTTTCGGGTAGCCACGAAAGTCTGAGTACTCTCTCTATATTCTCTGAATCTATTTTCAATCCACAAGCTGTAGAAGAGCGTATTCTTTCAGGAATGCTTTTTATCACATGCTCGATTTCGGTAGCATTTCTATTCTTCAAAATAATAAGATGAATGAAAACACTTTTTTTGTCTAGTTAGTTTGTTTTACTTGATAATGGGCTAAACCCTGACACCGGTCGTTAGAATAAATAAACGTAGTGGAAATTAGACAAAAAAAAGTGTTTTCATTCATCTTATTGAAGTGATCATGAATTTCCACAAAATAAACAAGTCATCAATAACACAGATTGAATCAGTTTCAAGATTAATCAAATAAAGTTCAATGAGTATTGGGATGTCTTTGGTCTTCTGTTCATCTTTGCAATAATTGATACAATCACATTTTCCCTCTTCCAGTTGGCTTTTGGTTGGAAATATTTTGTTTCTTTCCAAATATAGACATGACATCGCCTACGTCGCTTACGTGATTGAAATTGAAAGATTTTTGAGCCCAATAAGAGATTTAAACGTATTTATTTATCAGTGCAATGCACGTAATGCATCTGCAATTAATAATGACGATGATAATTACTATCCTGGTAAACATAAATACAGTTGGAAATATACGTTGCCTCAAAGTATTCAAGAAAATTACTTACTCCAAGTCGTTAACATATTCGAATTCCTCTTCAATGAAAGAATGTTATAATATGTTTCTTTGTTTGCGTCTTGGGGGTTCTCGAAGGAATTTGTGAGCGTTTTTCTATTGTGGCCATTGTTTCTATTTCTTCAAGCGAAACTGCATAGTTATTCTTTATATATCAAGTCGGAATACCCGACTGGGTTATTGTGAAAAACAAAATTTTTAGGAAGGAAAACTTATTGTAAATAATTTGATCACCACGCAACAAAGAGTGATTGTGAACAGCTACTTTTTGCAAATCTTCAAAAACAGTTGAATCATACAATGCATTCGTGGTGTCTAGCACCTATGACGGATCACGAATGTTTTGTTTTTGAGCTCAGCTTTCATTTAGTCCCTTGCTTATAGTTGAAACTGCAGAGAGAGACAGAAAGCGATTTCTCATTGCAACACACCTCCGAGCCTATCCAGTAGATGGCGTCATTTGAGGAGATTGTTCATGCACAAAATAGATAATAAATTGGGAAAGTATTTAATCTCCGTTTGAATAAATTTAATCAGTTATCTCGGTACTGTACAGAAAACAAAAGCTGTAATTGCAAATAGATGTATTAGCCTAAAAGTTGTGCGGGCACTTAACAACTTGCGACTAACCTGTCAAATGTTAAATCCTTGTACATTAAATCCAATTAAAATTAAACTTTTGGGGTTATCAACTTCAATTTTCAATATTTGAGAAAATTACCAGTATATCGAAATTCATTAAAAAGTATTCACTTCACAGTGAAGTTTTTCAAATAATTCCGGATCATCGAAACTAAATATTTGTATTTTTTCGGATCACTTATTTTTTTTCGGCTAATTCTCCTCTATAGTACTTTTTTCTGAATCGACTGATGAAAATGGCACCATAAAGGGGCGAAACTACAATCTAAGCGGTTTTATGTGGCGCTTTTGCATAGTTTATAATAACAATTAGTTATCGTAAATATAAAGGTATATTTCCTTCGTCGAAAGGCTTTCGACAAAGTTCATCATCCAACTCTGTTAGTGAGGCTTATTACTTAGCCTTCATGGTAATTTATTCGGAATCCTCATCTCCGTAGTTGATGTTTATATATGACAACTGTAAGAAGGAGTGCCACAGAGCCCCCACCTGAAACCAGTCCTCTTCAGTATTTATTTGAGTGATATCTAGGAATGTTTTCAGTATTCGAAAGTCAGAATCTTAGCAAATAATATGAAGTTTCAGTCTGATTACAATTCTACCAGTAAAATGCAGAATTTGTTAGTGACGTTTTGCTATTTTCGATGAAAAACATCTAATCAAATGTAGTATCAGTTCTAGAGTTCTTTTTTATGATGCAATACGTGATCCAATGTATCAAATATTCACAAACCCATTACCGATAAACTTGTTAATTACGTATTTTATTTTATTACTTTTGTTTCGAAATCATTTGTTTTTCGTTAAATAAATGAGTTGATCTCTCCAATAAGGTTTCAATGAAATACTTATCTGTAACTTTTTTGATGACTCAATCAATAAATTGTCCTTCATATGCAATGATTTTCCACACTACATATTTTACAAATTGCTTTGTTCCTTTTCCGATTATGAGACCTAATTTTTAGATACATTATTATCAATACCCTAGTTATTGGAAGATTTTTCTTTTTTTTTTCTTGTTTACCTTTAATAAATTTCATTCGTTGCCTTTTTGAATAGATCAGCATTAAAAAAAATGCTGATCGATTTTTGAAATTTCAAAAGAAATAACTTTTGAAAAGGTGGTTTAAATCTGTTCTGTTTCTTTTTTTTTTCGTTAACCAGCTGTCGCTCCCCTACGAACGACAACCCTCAGAAGTTCGAAAACAAAAGATAATATAACCGGTTTAAACAGTTTCAAGTTAAAACTTTTAGGCATTATTGTACCTCCTCAAGTTTTTTGGAAATACTAATTTTCTGAAAAATCTTTAAACGGTAAACTGGAGAAATTTTCATTGTTAATTTATTCCATCAACGGTACGGTCAATGTATTCGAAGTTTAAGAGTGTGCTTTGTTAAACTGTGGTTTTGAAAATAAAAAGTAAAGAATAAAAAGAAAATATATAATTATTATATTATACAGACTGTTTTTTTGCGGATCCCACTATTGCTCTCTCGGAAACCGTAAGAATAGGTCGGTTAAATTGAACAAAAGCTTCCAGTTCAAGAATATCAGTGGTTGTTGAATCATTCGCCAAAAACTAGAATTGTCGAATTTCGTTTTCAAAAAGGCAGAGGAACTTTCAATAATTTTTCATTATCTTTTACAAACTGATATAAACCAATTTGCATTGCGACGTTTCATTCATTAGAAATCATCATCAACTTTATTAAATACAGACATGTATTTAATTTTTGTAGCTACTGTGTTACAAAAATCGATGAAAAACACTAGAGGAATTGGCTTTTCTTCGTAATGGCTAATCCTAATACTTGGAAAAATTATTTTTGCTTATTTAGTTCGATAATGCATATCACCTTGATGTTTGAATTACCTTTATAGGGATTAGGTTTTTGATAAGAAAATGATATGGTTTATGGTACTAGGTTATATCTTTAAGTTTGTAGATCTCTCTGAATACCACTCATTGCCAACTTTCAGTCAACAGAAAAGTTTGTGAATTATCAATTTTTTCATTATCTCTTATAAAAACATGGTAAGTGTTCATGAAATAACTCAGCAATTATAAAACACTCAGTATTTCAGTTAACAGAAAGTAGATAGTCGAAATCATTTGTTTTGGTATATTTTGAATGTATCTTTTAGCTTCGACTGACTTGGTAATAATAAGAAATATATGTTCTACGATTAAAAAAAAGTAGGCATTTCCAAATTCACAAATAAAAAAAGCAAAAAGTCAAAAGCTTTCGTCATACTCATGCTGTCTCATTTTCAGTTGTTGAATATATTTAGTGTAGGATTTTTAAGGTGGAATGGGTCATATTTTCGTACCAATATAACTGGAGTGTGGGCGGTACAAGTTATCAAAATACGAATTAGCAAAACATCGATTCATTTTTCCTTACGTTGAATTTGACATCTGACAAATTATATATTTTTTTTTTGGCTTGTCAATCAGATTTTTCCAGATCATCTCGAGTACAACTCCGATTTGGT
Organism: Leptinotarsa lineolata; assembly: GCA_015342045.1. Taxonomy (NCBI): domain Eukaryota; kingdom Metazoa; phylum Arthropoda; class Insecta; order Coleoptera; family Chrysomelidae; genus Leptinotarsa; species Leptinotarsa lineolata. Next base: position 10,438 of record WOGR01003483.1, read on the forward strand.
TTTGTATTGACTTGCTCTTATAATGCAATTCTGAAATGTCGAAATTGACAGGGACATTTTAACAGTTTGGATACTAAACGTCATTTAGTGGTAAGCATGCATTTATTATTCCGTCGCACTCATAATCTATGCGGTGATATGTCATTCGAAATTTGTTTAAAATTATGGTGCATTTAGGATGGAAATAGTGTTAGCCCAACTAGAATTGAATAAGAAGTACTACAATAAACCTAATATTTTTAGTATTTCCCTTCTAACACTGAAATAGTCTGTATAACGGAGCCAATTATTTCACCCCAGCGATTCGACCCACCGGTTCGACCCCAGTTATTTGAGTTAAGGCCTAACGTTTCAAAAGACCATGTGAAAAGACACATAATTGTTACAACAATATATAGTTTATGTGACAGCTATTTTCCGCGTTTTTTGGCCGTGGTCTGCAGGTTGTTATGTCTGACGTTTCGTCTACTACTGTGGTAGACATTATCAAAGGCAATGGGGGAACGGTCGAAGCACTATAGAAACTACAGTGCTGATATTTGACTCCGATTTCATATTGTTATTAGTGGGCGTGGCTTGGTTTCTCTTAATTGGATTACCTGACCACGTTTGTGTACAATTAAGGACAGGTAGCCAGGTTTTATTAATGTTCGTTGCCTCTTCTTTTCTATTGAAAGTATCCTTGTGATTTTGAATTTTCATTGCCTTCTCTATATATACTTGGATTGTAATTTTGATTTTTATTGAGTATTACTGTATCTTCGAATGAAATAATGTGAGCGCCTCCCCTTAAATAATTTTGAAATGAACTATTTGAGCAGTTAACTAATTTAGTGATCCAATAATTTTTCTGAAGACAGTTTGGTTGGGGAACAGGATCAATTACTTCTTAGAAAAAACAATTATTTTCTTGCCGATGTTTCGAATTTGAGGAAGAATTCAATTAAATTCGAAACGTCGGCCAGAAAATAATTGTTTTTTTCTAAGAAGCAATTGATTCTGTTACCCAACCAACATTCTTCTGAACTATTTAAGTTTAGATGTATGTATGATGAATTCAAACCGCGTTATAGATGTATATCAACAAATAAATATATAGGTTTCCAAAGCTAAAGTCACTATTCAGTCAGAAAATGCACTCACCTAACCCTAGACATTCGAACACAAGTCTCTGCAACAGTTCGAGGCCAAATTCTCAAATCGATACATGACTAGACCGAAGGAAGGTAAATTTCCACTTATCTGATGTTGCAATATTTCAACACGTGAGAGACCATGTAAACGAGGTCACACAAGTGGCTAGCTTGGTCCAGATATAACACGTGTACCCATTAAACTTGATGAATATTGCTCAAGAAACAGATATATGCCAAAATATATTCTTCCTGTTACTGAAAATAAGTTGAAAAATTTACGGTGTATCATTAAAAGTATGTCTGTTTCACATATTCCTCACTTTTCACATAATTCTTTTGTCTCTTGTTATAAATTTCATAAAACAATCGACCAACTGATTTAGCATTTCAAATTCATGTGATTCATGTGATGAAATAGTCTCTTGTTGTTCCAGGTTAACGCCAAATACAGCGAAGATTTAGCGAGAGAATGTTTAGAATGGATCGTCACCATCACCAGCGAAAACATCTCCACGAACGGAGATATGGATAATTTTTACGAAGTTTTGAAGGACGGAACGTTATTATGCAAGTAAGCCTGGTGAATACAAATCGTTTCTCATTCTCTATTTTTCCATTTGAATACATAAAAGGAACATATGTTTTGCGGTAATTCTCAGAGAAATAAAATATCCAGTGTAAATTATTCGAAACAGCTATTTTCGTAATAACATTTGCAAGAATGATGTCTTCAGTGCTGGCAACGAAAAATTCGTGTATTTTCAGCATCTTCGCCATTTTACACCCTGTGACTTTGACTCCGCAGATCAGTTTCACCTCAGAGTGTCTCAATCCCATTACCATTCATTTTTTAATGTTTGGTGGGACGACCTCGCGAGGTCTTGGGCTATGTGGATTTGCATTTGGTTAGTACATCGACAGGTAGATGGGGCGACGTTTTCCGACGTTCGCTTCTACCTAGTTTGAAGAATGATGCTCTAAAAGGAATTCGATTTTTAATTATTGGAAATCATCGACTTTAGGTTGATGATAGACACTACTTTGCACTGACGAGTGGCCAAACAGCTCGAAACCGGTCTGCAAGTGTGTTCCAATAATTAAAAATCGATTCCGGAAGTTGTATCGCCAACTGCATATGCAGGAATTACTTTTGTGAAGAATCCTGCACTGACAGTTGTCGGATACAATCCAAAGCCCTTCATGGTATCCGCCAGGGGAGTAGTTGTTTTCTGATAGGTGTCAGTCCATAAACCTACTGTGTAAGTGGGATGAGACTGGCCTGAAAGAATTGTTCATTTAGATAATTTGATTTAAAGCCAGTCTTACAGGGGACGTTCCTAGAGAGCTGGAGGTTATATACAAAAATGATCCGACAAGCCATAACAGTAATAAAATCTTTTCCATTCAGGAAGCCTGATCTACAGTTTCTCATTTATTCATGCAACTTCATTGAACTTAGTGGTTTTCTTCCACGTTCGTCCTGATTATCACACACGAAGTTTCGGAGAACTCTCATATATAGTTAAAATATTCAAATATTCAATTACTTTCCATCATAACACCGTGTTATTTAGAACCGCATGGTTGATTACCCCTCTTCAGAATAAGCCGATATAAGAAGTTTACACGCGATGCCTTCCCATATTCTAGGATATTTTTCATACGGTGGAAGCGTGGGGATTTCTGATACGAATATAACGACGTATCCGCAACAATATTGATATCGCGTGCTGAATTGAATTGGAATATATAGTTGGTGGGGACACAGATGGTGTATTTTATCAAATATATTTTCCAAAAGGTTTTTGAATGAACGTATGAATAACAGATGAGCTGTCACTGGAGTCAATGAAGCTAAGCTATCAGTCTGAATGGTTTCATTGGCAAATAAGATATTTTGTAGAAAGTGGTTGCCTTTTAGAAAACGTGTACCTATATTCTATGAACCTACACCCGAAGATATTCACATAAGATTCACTAGTTTACAGTCAATTCACGACTGTAATGCGAAAGGCAGTTCTTTGTTGATTTTTGGTCCCTTAATGCGAAAATGATTGTTAAAATTTCTTAACAGGTGAGATTATTGAGTTATGATTTTTCTTACAGAAATTTAATGAACACGACATTCCAAATTTGTTTTTCCCCTGAATTGCTTTACAATGGTAACAAAAGATCCTGTATCCCTCATGCACATGCAGTTGTTACGAAGGAATCACACGAAAGTATGTCACTTATCATTAATAAAATAAGTTATAATTCGTATAAGTGGCAAATTTAGAGTGACCTGAAAGTTATAGGACTATTACTAGGTCTTTAGGGGAGATTTACGAAGTTTTGCTCCAGGCTAAGCTAACGTGAAAGATATTCCTCTTGTTAATCTAAAAAACGTTTTGTCACCTTGATTACACATTGAACAGGGGTTAATAAAACATTTTATAAAAGCATTATACGGAGAAGGTGATGCGTTTGAATATCTCAAACACGTTTTTCCAAAATCGAGTGATGCAAAGCTCAAGGAAATTAGAAAAATACTAAGTGATCAACAGTTTGATCAAAAATTGAGTAATGTTAATTAGCTGGAGTTCTTTCAAAAGAATTGTTTCGGAGTTTTTAGGGAACAAGAAAGTAGAAAATTTTTGTATAAAATGAAAATAACTGTTACTCAAAATCTATACGTGATGGAAAATTTTTGATGTTGAATTCGTTGTCAGGATGATTTAAATTCTCATGTATAGCCATTATAATATTAGTCTTAATTTTTCTCTCATTTGTTGGCCAGTGTAATGATTCACTATTCCACCACTCCTTAATCAGTTTTTCTAGCTCTTGATCCTCCAATAAAATATTCCAGTCACTCTGGCTCAGTAAAATTGTTGTCTAAAGAAACAATAATAACCAAGTCCGATACTGATTCTAGTTAGCACAAATCACCCAGTACCATTTTATCGCTGGTGGTTTTTGTGGTTTGTTCATTCCAAGCCACCGACAGTAGGTACTTACAATGAGATAAAATGTTTTCCATGAAAATAAAATAATAATCAGTGAAAATTGGGTGTTTGCGATGGTTGGTGTTTTTGAAATTTGAAGTTACCTGTGTTTTTTGGAAAATAAAACGATCATCTCATAAGTGTCATCGGCCATGCAGTGCTGTAGTTCCGATATATTACGAGAACAAAAAAGGATCAACGCTGAAATCGATAAACAGCTGCGAAAGGACAGACATGCCTTACGAAGAGAAATCAAGTTGCTTCTTCTAGGTAAGTCTGATTTTTGGTGATGAGATGGGTGGTTTTTGTTGGATTCGAAGTTAACTTCGAACACTTTGTTTGGGAAAGAATCTTCTTATCTGAGTTGGTAGTGAGAGTGTTCATCATTGAAATACTTTTTGACATGAAACAATACCCGATTTTGAATTCTACTTTCAGAAATAGAGAATATAAAGTAATAAATTCTCAGGTTAATTCAATAACAAAGTAGTTCAAACTGAATAAAAACTTGGACAATCATAATGTGGCATGAACCCACAGGATTTTGTCACAGAAGATATCTTTATAGGATAAGCCAATGAGAAAGAAACAAAGCCAAATTTTCATAGTTGTAATTCATTAAATAAACTGTAATATTGGAATTGTCTAACTTGAGAAAAGATTAGGTTATTACTTGAATTTTATGTATATTAATATGATAATATAAGGAAAGGTTATTTCTTATTGAAATCTTTCATGTATATTAATATGATGGATTATTTTGTGTATGTACAGAGTGGATCAAATCGGATACTTTTAAAGTGAGACTCCTGTTTTCAAACTGGATAGATGAAAACTGATGCCTGTGTCTGAGGGTGAAATTTTATAAAAAACTCAATGGTCAAAATCGCTTATCGATATTGTTTCTGAGTTACAGCATGTTTCTCGAAAATGTGCAAAATGTGGGAATCTTCCAAAGGAAGGAAGGAAACAATCAATTTTGAAAGAAGTAACTCTAACCATGAAGTAGATCATACGAAGCAGTACCTTCCAGTCACAAAATGGACAAAGCCCTTCTGAAACAGCTACTTTCATATAAACATTGAATTACACGAAAGAAAAAATTCTTTCGAAAAAAATACTTTTATATGAACACTGAATTATACAAAAAACACTTTTTTCTACTCAATTTGTATTCCAAACGTTCGTTTTAGATTTGAATCAGATATCATTCACAAGATTTCTACACGATATACTAAATGAAAGATGAAAAAAATTCACTTACATGGAACTCAGCCA
>WOGR01003484.1:1733-15838 GCA_015342045.1 Leptinotarsa lineolata
AATGGGCCAAACACGATGGGGGGGGGGGGAAGGAACCAAGGTTCGCACCTGGGTACCAACCTCCATTGATAGCTGGGCCCTTACGAATGCAAGGAGTGCGAATGGGATAGGTGTCATAGTGGAGAATGAACGGGCTAACGTGAGAATTATGAATGTATATGATGAGCCAGGAGGAAGAAGGAATGCAAGAATGGACGGGGTCAGGAGAATCTTTGATGAATGGGAAGGGAGGAAGATATTGGTTGGGGATATAAACGCGAAAAATGTTGCCTGGGGTGGCAACATTACGAATGAAAGAGGAGACGATGTGCTAGAATAGGTTATGGAAAAGGGACATATGATAGAGAATGAATGCGGAAGTCCCGCTGCATTCTCCAGCAACAGGGGTGAAAGTTGGGTCGATTTGACCATCAGCTCGAGCACGCAGGTGAGAGATTGGAAAGTGAGCATGGACGAGACGATGAGTGACCATAGGATGATTGAGTTTTGCTTGATGGGGTTACCTAATGCGAGAAGGACGATAGTGACGAACGTAAAGGGAACCGACTGGGATGGCATAGAACGGGCGATGACCGAATACCACCCAGGAAGGTTAAGAATGATAGAGGAGATGGATAATGAGGCATTGAAGCTTCAAGAGAAACTGAAAGAGGTATGTAAAAATTACATTCCAAGAAGTGAAAGAGTAATGGAACCGGAGAAGGAATGGTGAAACGTGGAGCTTGAAAGCACACGAAGACACGTGAGAAGAAAGAGGAGAGAGGCTCAGGATATGAATGAAGGGGAGGAAAGAAGAAGAAGGATGAATGAGTATAGAAGGGGAAGGAATAGATATAAGAGAATGATAGGTAACGCAAGAATCATGTGGTTGAGGGAAAGAGTGGAGTGGATCCAGGATGAAAATCCATGGGACCGCTCCTACCGACTTCTCAACAATGAAAGAGCCGAGGAAGTGCCGAGTGAGGTTGCGAGGGGAGATGGAACCTTCACCGAGGGGAAGGAAGAAACCAGCAGGTTTCTGCTGCGCAAGTACTTCCCCAAGGACAGTCCCCACTGTGACACCGACACCAGACGGCGTTGGAGAGAGAGAGAGCGCGCGAGAGGACTGGGGAGAGGATCAGCCGGAATTTTCGATCGGGGAGCTGCGAGCTGTGGCGGAGCAGCTGCCCGATGGAAAGGCGACAGGGGTGGATGGAGCTCCGAACGAGCTACTTCGTAAGGTGACCGAATGGAAAGGCGAATGCTTGTTAGAACTCTTCAACGCCTGTCTGAGAAGAGGGCACTTCCCGGAAGTATGGAAGAGGACAAAGGTAGTATAGATACCTAAGAAGGACGGAAATCTCAGGCCTATTAGTTTGCTGACAGTCATGGGACGGATGTTAGACAGGCTTCTTAATGGTAGAATGCAAGTTTGGTGTGAAAGGGAGTTGAAGTTCTCCCCTAACCAATTTGGTTTTAAGGGAGGGATGGAAACTATGACGGCTGTAGAAAAAATGGTGAACAGAGAGAACAAGAGAGCAAGAAGACATAGTTTGGTTATGGCGTTGGACCTGTCAAACGCCTTTAATACCGCGTGGGCTATTGCAATAGAGGAATGTATGATACGTATGGGAATGCCGGGGAATGTGGGAAAAACATGCACGAGGTTCATAAGGGAGAGAACAGTCTCATGCGGAGCAGTCACTGAAAAGGTGAACAGAGGCTGCCCGCAGGGATCAAGTCTGGGACCGACGCCATGGCTGATAGTGATGGAGGCATGGTTTGACCGAATCAAGAGTATGAAAAGTAGAGAAGGCATTGGTAAATATGGAGTACAAGTGCAGGCCTATGCGGATGACACACTTGTCATCGTTGAGGGTAACTCCGTTCAAAGCATCGAGGAAAGATGGGGGTTGGTATGAAATGAGTGTAAAGCATGGGAGGAGGGAATGTGGTTGAAATATAATGATAGGAAGACCGAATGCATGTACATACCAGCCCTAAGGGGTGAAAGACCCCCGGTCATACGTATGAGTGGAACAATAATTGAGCAGAAAATGAATGTGAGGTATTTGGGCATTGTGGTGGACACGGGGCTACTCTTCGTGGAACACCACAAAAAAGTGAGGAAAAAGCTTAGTGAATTAGCAGGAAAATTGAGGAGGTGGACCGGAAGGAATGTAGGACTGAAGAGAGAATGTGTTAGGATGATTTACGCAAGAGTGGCAAAACCTGCGGCATTGTATGAAGTACAGGTGTGGGGGAATAGGGTGCATGATAAAGTGAGGAGATAATTGAGTGCGGCACAGAGGCCATTCCTGATTGCTTCATATGAGGCATACAGGACTACGCCAACGGCCGTGCTCAACGTAATCTCAGGAATGGCCCCGCTTCACATAGAGGCGAGGGTCAGGCACCGTGAATGGAGAACGAATGGGACGAGTAAGACTGAGAATAGGGTAAAAGGGATAGATGCAAGGAAGGTTGCTGGAGGGTGGAGAAGGCGAAGTAATGACTAAAGTGTATGTAGACGCCGGAGTGAGAATGGAGGAAGGGAGAGCTGGCATAGGATGGGCATACAAAAGAGATGGGGGTAAATGGATCATGGAGGATGAGAGAATTACCGAACAGGGTAGTGTGAATGCGGCAGAGATGATAGCGATAGAGAGAGTGATAGGCGCGTGGAGTATGGACGGAGGGGTGACTGTGGTCAGTGACTCTACCATGGCAGTGGAGAGACTGAGTGTAGGAAGGGTGAAGGATAAAAGGGTTGCCAGAATCCAGAGAATAATTGAGGAAAGAAGCGGAAGGGGAGCACGTACCCAGATACTCTGGAAGAGGGGGGGCATCAAAGGGAAAACATTGGGAACGAAAAGGCGCATGCAGCAGTGCCCAGAGGGATGGACAGGGGGCAGGTGACGTGGAAAGTGGGGAGAGAGGAGAGTAAAAGTGAAGAGAGGAAGAGGGTAAAAGAAAGTAGGAGAGAATGGCAACAGGAATGGGAGAGTGGAGAGACTGGGCGGCTGTTCTACAAATACTGTAGAACAGTTGGGAGTGACTCACTGGGCCTGTCGCGGAAGGCCATCCAGCTGTTCACGGGACATGGCAATTTTGCGGGATACCTGGCAAGATTTGCTTTGGGTCCCGAGGTGCCATGCCCCTGTGATTACGGAGAACCTGAAACGGCAGAGCACGTGATTGAAAGATGTATGGAAGGGGATAGGATTGGATGGAGAGAATGGAAAGAGCATATGGAGCGAACGAATGGAGGCATGGCGCTGAGGGACGCGAATGGGAGAAGAAGCGAATGGATTAGATCTGCCAATAAATGGGCAGATAGTGTGTGGTGAGGGACGAGAGAAAAGGATGGGAGGTGGACGTGGTGAATACCAATCCATGGCGAAGCATCATGTGGCTATTGTTATTCGTACTGGAATGTACAGGGGAATAGAAGAAAATTATGATTTATGTTTTGTTATATAGAGGAATGTAATTGATTGATTATGTATTATATTTGTAATTTTGAAAATAAAGATATGGGTCTTCTGCCCCGCTGTTGTTCGGGGCGATAACCCTCCACAAACTTCTATAATTTTTTCAGTTCAATCAACTGATATCAAATTCATTTCAGATCGAACCGATAGGAGGAAATGGAGATGGAAGTCAGTACAGTTGTGAAAGATCCGCATGTTCTCGCTATCTCAATGACGAGTGTCCAAATGAGTTGAAACTGGACACAGAACATGGAGTCATTGCTTGCAAATCAGCATGTTTAGCATTTAACACCGACCAGTACTGTTGCCGAGGTGCATTCGGTACACCAGAAACTTGTCAAAGTTCCACTTGGCCTGTAAATTATCCCGAGTTCTTCAAATCACGGTGCCCTGATGCCTACAGCTACGCCTATGATGACCGCAAGAGTACTTTCACTTGCCAGGCTGAAAAGTATTTAATTACCTTTGGAGTTTAACGTCATATCAAATTTGATTTTATCGAGTGAATTTTTTATATCTGTGAGTAACTTGTTCGCTATCATATCTCTGTATTATTTTCCTTAATGTAAAAAACATAAATAAAACTTCTAACTTCTCATTCGATCCAATCATCCAAGGTATTTGTCGACAATTTATTTATTAGGTTCTAATTTGAGAAAAACATCACACATACAGGGTGGGGCACTGAAAACGAAACAGATCGACTATCTTCAAAACACATGTTTTCTGAAAAAATGCAAAAACACGTCGATTTGTAATTCAAGGACATCTTTCGATCATAACCACCTCAATCCCCCTAATCCCTCGATCACTATCACCCAAACAATTTGAATAGGGAAAGTAGTAAGTGTGACACATCATTAAAAAAGTAATTTCATAAGGAACTCGGCCATATCAACTTTCGCTACCTAACTTTCTATTTTGATGCCTTTGGGGGAAAAAACTGTTCCGTATTCCAAATTATGATACTTCGTATGCAAGTCAATTTGAAATTTGGTGACAATGCATTATGGAATTTTTCTAAGGTAAAAAACAAAATGGCGGTTACACAATAGCAGACAAGATTTGCAATTATGGTTCGATTTGATTCAAAATTATGGAGTGGTGGTTTTCTGGGTCGGAAATTATGAATTGTTGGTCAATACAAAAAATCAAGATGTTGGGTCCAAGATGGCGGACGAAATTTATAATTATGGTCCGATTCGAATCAAGATTAGTATGTGAGGATTTTGTGGATAGGAAATTATGATTATTTTGCCGATGCAAAAAATAAGATGGCGGACGATATTTGTAATTGTGTTTCGATTCGATTCTAAATTGGCATACTGGGGGTTTCCAGTATGACTGAGAAGAATTAATCAAATTAGCTAGGTAGCGAACACTCACATGTCTGAATTCCTTATGGAATTACCTTTTCAATACTGTGTCACACTTAGTACTTTCCCTATTGAAATTGTATGAGTGACCAAGGGGGGAGGAGTGTTTTTGCATTATTGTCACAACACACGTGTTTTGAAGAATTCGTTTTTGGTGCCGGGTTGAATCAAACCATAATTACAAATTTCGCCAGCCATCTTGTATTTGTATGATTCGATTCAGATCATAAATACAAATTTCGTGCGCCATCTTGGACCCATCATTTTTATTTTTTGAAATAACAATAAATTCATAATTTCCGACCCTGAAAACCACCAATTATCAATTTTGAATCAAATCGGAACATAATTGCATATCTTGTCTGCCATTGTGGAGCCGCTATTTTTGCTTTTCTTTTAGAAAAATTCCATAATGCATTGTCACCAGATTTATATCAAATTAGCTTGAAAATGAAGTATTACAATTTGGAATACGGAACGAATTCCTTATGAAATTACCTTTTTGATAATGTGTCACACTTACTACTTTCCCCATTCAAACTGTTTGGGTGATAGTGACCGAGGGGTGGGGGGAGAGGTATAACAGTTGAGGTTATGATTCGACGTGTTTTTGCATTTTTCCAGAACATATGTATTTTGAAGATATTCGATCTGTATCGTTTTTCGGCACCCCACCCTGTATGTTCAATTATCTTTTGTTTTGTTGATGAATAATAGCTCACAGATGATAATACCCAATAAAATTATTAGCAATAATTATTTTTTCAAACAATTTCTGTTATGAACAATAAATAATCTTGACGAAGATATACACACATTGCCAGTCTATGTTTCGCAGTGGCTATAGTTGTACCACAGCCCTCTTGAAAGTTATTAGATGACACCCACACCCAGCACCTGATAATACTAATACTTTACTGACTCTCCTAGTGCTATTCCGAAGCATTTTATCAAAAATTTCACAGTCTGCTGCTTGGTATTCTGAACTTCTTTGGCTTCTCCCTCTCAGTCTGTCAGGTTGTTGAGCGCTATTTGAAAGAGCGAACTCAATCAGTTATTTATAATAATGAAATATCTACATCACTTAATACATCATTAGAGGAAACCCTTATTCCCAAAAGGGTTCCCAAGGCTCGCTTGTGGGACCATTATTTTTCATCATCTGCATTTTAAAAAACACCCCACTCATTTGTTAACAACAGATGTATATTTCGTTCGAAGAATTGAATGAAGGCTTGCAATCACAATGTTTGTTATTTGAAAAATATGGCCTTGAATTGAACCCATACAATTAGAAGGTATTACGTATTACTGTGTCAGGACTGGTGATAGGTGAATTATTAATCAGACGGAAAAAGCAAGAAGAGATAACTCTAAAGATACGCGATAATAAGTAAAAATTAAAATAAAAGAATTATCATAAAGAAACCCAAGCAGATTGATATTTTGGACGACTGCTCGATAATAGAGTTATGAAAAGTTAATTTCATAACGAAAATTCATGATCCTAAATAAAAAATCAATAAAGAAATAAAATAAACCAAGTTGTTGTAGGAAAAACCCTACAGTATCCCCTTGCCAGTGATGAATGATATATATACTATTGAAGGTAGAGACAGATATACAGTGTGTAAAAGCCAAATCTCAAATAAAACTGTCTTCTAACATTATTCAACATATCAGGCGTGACCGACCTGATCTCAAGCGTTATTCTTTTTTTTAAGTCATTCAAATCTGAAAGTTTAGTTTTGTACATATTACTCTTTACATATCCCCAAAAAGAAATCTAATGATAAAAGATCAGGTGATTACGCTGGCCATTCAATCGATCCTTGTCTCAATATCCATCGATTGGGAAATGTTGTATCGAGGTTTTTTTAAACTGCGTCACTTGACCAAACTCGCGAAACTGCTTATCTATTTTGCTTATTGTAACTTGAGATATGGGCGGTGAATTAGGAAATTTCTCATGAAATAGGCGGGCTACTTCCTGTTGTGTTCTTGTTTTATCTCCGTAACCAATCATTTGTAAAACTGTGATTTTATGCATTTCCGTTAATCTAACCATTTGTCAGACTTGAAGTTAACGAACTATAAACTTAAATTGATATACTGACAACTAATGTAATATACAAAACAATTTGACAAGGCGTTTTAAACTAACGTTGCCACGGAAATTATTCACAGTTTTTTAAAGGATACTGTCTGAAAAGAACATTGCTATGGTTTTTGCTCACCTTCTTATTATCAATACCCCCCACATAAAATAAGTTTTGAGTATATTGTAATAAGTTTTGAGTGTATTTTATCGAATTTCAGTAACCACATGATTTCAATTTATTTCATCTTTATTGTTATGATAAACTTGAGAGCGATAACATTTTTGAATAGAGAATGAAGAAACCTTTCAAACGATATATCACAAACCTATACTTCCCGTTTGAAAAATTGGAGATTTTACCTGTCATTCGACGGGGGTTGGAGGTGGAGGTAGCATTTTTCCGTTGAAGTATGATAAATTATAATTTAAATTTGACGTGTTTCTGGATTTTTTCAAAATATGTTCAGTAATCGAAATAATGAATTTATTCCATTTGGGTTTTAAACACTGTATAAAAATATTTTTGTGAAACTGAGGTATTTGTAGCGCCATGATGTCTATGTCTAGACGCGATAGTAGTTCCAGGAGTTCGTCTCGCCTATCGAAAGCACCAATGATGTTCCATGAACCTACTGTTAGTAGTTCTGGAGACCGTGCTGGCATTACTGTTTGTTAGATGCCTAAAGTAGAGCAGTTAGGACCGCTTGGGCGATCTTCTGCTCCTCGGTCGATAGTTTGCCGAAAATGCTTACTAGCTGATTTCTGTTTTCGATGGCTTTCTGCGCCTTCGGTGGCTGCTGTCGAGGTCTCTAACTCTCCGCTTGTCGAAGCCTGTTTGTTGCGTTGGTTATTGTTTGTCTTGGTTTCGGGAACATTTTACATCCCCTGTAGCTTGCCGGAGGCGCCTCGAGGCAGTTGGCGCATTTGGCTGGCGTCTCTCTATTTTTTTGACACTCTCTGGTGTCGTGGTTTTCCCCGCACTTAACACAGCGAGCTGTGGCGTGGCAGCACCGTTGTACGTGCCCGAACAGCTGGCATTTGTGGCATTGTGTGGTGTAGATTTTATTTATCTTCTGGGGCTCTGCTCTGACAGTAAGGTTTACACATGTACGTAGAGCGTAAATTTTTTCTTGTTCCTTGGGAACTTTCACAAGGAACAGAGGCAATGTTTTCTTGGTTCGCCTCGAAACCATTCGGTGGCATTCAAGCATCGTGTATCCTTGTCTTTGAAGGTTTGTTGTGACGTCGATCACTTTCCGGTATACCCCAGATTACAACATGTAAAGGTACGTCCTTTTTAATGAAAAAAGTATGGAAGTCGAGCTTATGCTCGTCCAGATATCTGGCACACTTTTTCCGGTTCTCTTCGTTATTCGTGTAGATATTAATCCCTTCTTTTGTGAGTCTAGCCCTGTTGAATTGGATTTTTCTAGTCTCTAGTTCCTTAGAGACTTCATTCCATAGCTTGGCATTGTGTAATACGATGTGTGGAGGTTTCGATAGGTCTATCGTTCCGGTCGGATTTGGATTCGTATTCAAATCCGATCTGAACGCAGTTGGCAGCACTTGATTGGACCTGTGGGTTGGCCACACTGGGATATTTGATATAGTTTTTACAGTTGGCACTTCTGGCTCAACCGGAGTTTTATTCATGGACGGTATTTTCTGTTCCATGGCTTCTTGGCTGCTTTTTGCCTCGTCAGCCGCGATGCGCCGCCTAGTGCGACGGTTAGGCCTGTCTACCCTGGTGAAACCGTTCTCAGACTCTTTTTCAGAGTTGATTTTGGTTTCATCTCGTGGCCTTTTGGATTGGCTAGGTTCTACTTGTTGCGAGTAACCGCTTCCTTCTTCAAGAGCCGTATCCCCTACAACATTTCTTACCTTAGATATTTGACTTGTACTCACCTGGAGCTCCTTTTCAAATTCCATGCTTGCACTGTTGTTCTTCTGTTGTTCTTTTTAGCAAGGGTTAATTCCTTAACTTCATTGCTTAGTTCAGTAACTTTTCGATGTAGGTGCTCGATAGTCGACATCAGCTCTTTTATGTCTTTCTCGTATCTTATTTGCTTACCCAAAGTTGCTTGTTCTCTTCTACGAGAGTGTCTCACTTTGGGGTCGTGGGCTGTTTTAACAACCAGGATTACATCTTTTTCGGTTTACTCCATTTTTCAATGGAGCAATGCTGAAAATAATCTAAAGTTTGAATTCAATTTGAAGTGTGCTTACGCACACTACAGTTCTAAAAAGAACTATCGCTTAATTAGTGATGAGTAAACACTTCACTAAATAAAGCCTGTAAATCGCACTGTAAAATCACAACACTTGCACTATTTCACTGGTAGATCTACTACGACGAATTTACTGGCTTATCAATATTTTCTTTCAAATAATCTAGAGGAAAAACACCAAGTTGACTCTATTTATACTGATTTCTCTGAAGCATTCGACAGATTAAATCATAATCTTCTCATGACTAAGCTCCTAGCATTAGGCATTAATGTTAACATGTCAAAATGGATAAAGAGTTATTTGGGGAATAGAATTCAGTATGTTAAATATGCTGGGTCCATATCATCACAAATTTCTGTAACGTCTGGTGTTCCACAAGGTTCGCATATAGGTCCAATACCCTTCATTCTTTTTGTAAACGATGTGTCGAATGTCATACAGCATAGCTATTACTCAATGTTTGCAGACGATCTCGAGCTTTATAGGATAGTAGATAACTTTTGTGATGCAGAACTGTTACAGCTAGACTTAAATAACTTATCTCGTTGGTGTGATATAAACATGCTTCATTTGAACATAAATAAATGTTTTCAAATAACATTTTCAAGAACTGTTAGGCCTGTCGTATATCCATATAAAATCAAAAACATTAATCTAACGTTAACTAACAGCGTTCGGGACTTGGGAGTGTTGTTTGACAACAAAGTAACCTTTAAAGGTCATATTGATCAAATTATATCTGAATCACCCAAATTATTGGGATTTGTTCAACGATCTACAGACAAATTTTCTATAAATACTTTTAAAATATTGTGTTTATTGTAAAATGGCAAGTCCGTAAAAAAATTAATAAATAAATAAGAAGTTTTCAATCAATTATCCTTGAGGATAGTGTATTTTCATTTCATCTTCATAAGTTTACCGAAAGGCGATTTTTCTATACAGGGACAAACAAAACACTAGTTGCTTTTCAGAAGCCATTTACCAGGCATCTCCATTTGGGAGAGATGAAATTTTGAAATATTTTCTTTCCTCGATACAGTATTCAAACAACTCATTTTCGTTTCTGTCATAGAATTAATACATGGGATGTTTCTTTTCTTGCATATAATTCAATGTCCAGCGTGTTATTAGCCAGAGAAGTAGTAGTTTTCCGGCAGGCATTTACCAGAACCTATGGTGTAGGTTCTTTGGGAGACAAATGTTTTTAAAATTTCATTTCGAAATATTCATTTTCTTATATAATATAGTAAGGCCATAGATAACTACTAAAAACCCATATACGAAACGTTTCTGAATATATATTTGGTTCACGATCATGGGTTATGGAATACATGAAATACATTATTTTTTCATCATTTCATTTCTCCTGCCGTTGAAGGTAATCAGACACCGAACGAGTTTTAAAATTATCAACAAACATCAAAATCTGTATCTTTGACTGAGTGACACGACTTTGTAATTAACCTTATTATGAAGTTCTCATGGTATTTAGTCGCCAACAATGTTGAGAATGAGATGGAGATTGTTATACAATGCAAGTTTTTAATGATCTATGGGATTGAGCAAAAACTATTCTGTTCATAATAGTGGTATAGAATATCTGTAATGAAATACTGCAGTTTACGATACATTACTAATATTCCGGAGAATCAATATTGCAACCAATTTATTTGAATGTGAGAATCTATTATTAATTTGACAAATCCAGATCAATAGAGAATCCGCGTAATTCCAATGAAAAGCCAACTCAAAATTTCTTCCTGAAAATGTAATGTTTCTGAAAAATTTTCCCCTGAAAAATTGTTGACTTTTTCACCTTCCATTTGAAAAATCTGAATTTCATATTGATTTTCAGTAACTGTTTGGCTTTTATTTTTGCGGACGAGAAATAATACTTAGTAATTATCTTAAATGTCTTTGAAAGAATAACAAAATTGAAAATTCTCAACTTTTTTGCAAATATCGAATATATAAAATGAGTCATTTATAAGAAAGGCAGTTTTGAGAATTGAAACTTTCCATATCAAAACTATGGTATGAAAACTAAAAAGTTTTGATTTTCATTTCCAACCATGTAGTAAAAGCAACATCTATCAAGAAGTGCAGATTTTTTTTTATTGCGGTACAAAAAATATGTCCACAAGCATATTTGTTGATCACGAAATGAATGTAAAATATTACTTGTAACAAATACTGTGAGCTTTTGATTCGAAGAGTTATTTTTGTGTGGAATAATTACTTGTCAACTAATTTTTGTGTGATTTTAAACTATCACAATCTAAAGTTATTTCAAACTATAGGTATGCTAGTGCAAAAAAGATAATTATTATAACTTAAAATCAGCTGCGACAAATGACTGTAAAAAAATTTCATTTTGAAAACAATCTATATTGTGTAAAACGAATTACTATTCAGAATATTCAACGCCGCTTGACTGTCCGAGAAAATTTTTATTGACTTGTGTACAAGGTTGGATTCTATCAATCTCTCCGCACACAATTCAATAGCAAAGATTGCCGCATAGGTCCCTAGGTAGGTTGATATCTCTGTCCTGGGTCTGCAACTGAAAACAGCTGCACCAGAGCCAGAGGTGTTTTTGATCCATCTGTTAACCAACAACTATCTGCTCTTAATATTTCCTTCTCCCGGAGGATCCAGTCCTCTCTACTCGGGAAAATGACTTTTTAAGGCAGTTCGTAGTTGGCAGTTGGAGGCATAAAGTCAGAGGTTTCCCAGAATGCTGTGACTTCTAGTGTCAGCCAGCAGTCTAGTGAACTCTGCATTAGATTGCTTTGTACAATTGGCGATGTGCACAAGTCTGTATGAAGTCCATTTAGCCTCCCTCTCCAAAAAAATATGGGGAGGAGGTAGTTCTAGAAGGATTTCCATGGCCGCTGACGGTGTGGATCTGATGACACCACAGATAGCTAGATAAGCCTGCCTCTGTAAGCCAGAGAGCTTCGCCTGGACCGTTTTCTGTAAGGTTTTCGGTCATTGCTCCGTAAGCAATTGCTTGGTGGTATTGTGTGCACTAATTGCCAAGCAATTAGTGCACACAATAATTGCCACTGTAGGTACAGGCAAACCAGCAGTGCATGAAATTTCAATTTATCATCAATTTTCTCTATTTATCGGATATGGGTGACCGTAGATACTTCTAGTTTGTTCAGAAAGGCACTAGTACGATTCAAGCCCGTACGCCCGTTACAGTGAACAATTTTCTTTCATAGGGTCTTTCAACAGGAATTTTCGAACTTTGACTATTGATAACGGCCAACTAATTGAAGCTACATCTGTCAAATTATTTGCCATTTATTCAGTCTGTTTTGCGAAATCACCATGGACGGATATAGCATTCAACAACATGTGCAAATAATAAAATTGTTTCAACAAAATGGGTGTTCGTGCAACGTACTATGTGCTTCGCCCATTTTACGCTCGCCATAATAAGGAGTATTCGCAATGTGATGGATAAATCTGAGTCCACTGATTCAGTAAACGATCGACTAACGACCCGTACGTCGATGAAATGCAAGATTTGCCGAAAACATTGCCGCTGTCTGTGAGAGTTTGCAGAAAAATCCGAAGTAATCGATTTTTCGTCGCTCACAAGAAATCGACCTTTCGCAGATCACAACAGATCACAGAATTCAACTGACCCAGGATCTGAAGGTAAACGACCTTAGACAAAGATATATGTTCACTAAATGGGCTCTGGAGCAGTTGGCAACTGACCCCAATTGGTACGTGAACAAACAAAATTTTCGATATTGAGACGACACCAAATCCACATGAGATCCAAGAGGGTTAAATGCATCCCGAAAAATCACTATTTGGGTTGTATTTTGGGCTGGCGGCGTCATCGGTCCATATTTCTTTGAAAACAACGTTGTCAAGGGCGAGCACCATAGATTGATGATTACCAACTTCTTCTGGCGTGAATTGGATGATCTGCACACCAACGACATGTGGTTTCAACAAAACGGAGCTATCTGGCACACAGATCATGCCACACAATAGATCTGACATCTATTGATTTCAAAGGTGAGTTCATACTATTCTTTGACGACATTACAATTTTATGGCATGATAAAAATTCCTCGGAACTTGAAACAATAGTAAATTATGATATTGGCAAAATAAAAAGATGGTGTGACGCAAATCTTCTCAGTTTCAATATATCTAAAACGAACGTAATTTGTTTCAAATGTTCCATTAGCAATTTGCAAGTTGACAACATTCTTGTTGTGAATAAACCATCAACTAAATATTTGGGACCAATTATTGAAAGTGATTTGAAGTTTGAAGACCATATCAGGGGACTCAAATCAAAGTTCTCCTCTGGGTCTTACGCTGTGAGACTGACATCTTGTGAGTTAGGATTTGCTGCTGTTAAAGTTACGTATCATTCTTTCATAGAATCTCTCCTACGATATGGTATCCCTTTCTGGGGTGCATGTGACAAGAGCTGTGAAAAGAGCTGTACGTTTTCTGTGTAAAGCAATGTTCAAGGAAAAGAAAATCGTCACTGTAATATCAATTTTCAGTATTGAAGCTCTATGTCTCATAGTAAAACATCAAAATACGTTTTCAATTAACGCAAACGCTACTCGCCAAAAAACTACTTTTATAAATTGCCCATTCCAAAATATTCCCTCATTATAGACTCTTTCATTTATAATGAGTTGAAACGTGTTAGGAATCACAAGTTAAAAGTTGAGACCTTGTTAGTCTCGCACAAGTTTCTCAACTTCTGAGAGTTGTCATTCGTAAGAGGGCGACAACTGATCAACGGAAAAACAGATTTGTTTGAAGGTGAATGACAATGTTTCGTGGTGAATTTCATCAGTTCGGACTTCCATTGTCTAATATTATATAAAATGATTTGAAATCCCTGAAATAAACAATACAATTGAAATTTAA
>WOGR01003485.1:0-15838 GCA_015342045.1 Leptinotarsa lineolata
AACTTATTTAATGAAAAATATCCAGAAAGACGTATAACGCAGTCAGCAGTAAAATTGACAAGAAATTTCGAGAAACTGGTACAGTTGAAAATTCACGCAAATCAGGTCGTCCTTCTGTATATGATGATACAAAACTAGATGTTCTACTTGCTTTTGAAAAAAATGTGCACACATCTGTTCGTAAGGTTAGTCGTGATTTCAATGTCAGTAAAACAACTGTACACAAAGTATTAAAATTGAAAAGATGGCATCCCTTTAAAATCGAACTTCTACAGGAGTTAAACGAGGATGATCCACATAGAAGATTAGAATTTTGTGAAGCCATGATGGATAACTGTCACCGAGACCGTCTCCTCGTAAAAAATATAATTTTTTCTGATGAAGCCACTGGGCCAAAGAAAACCCCCACTGGATGCGTGAGCATCATACACAATACCCGCAAAAGGTAAATGTATGGGCTGGCATTGTATGAAACAGAATCGGACCTTACTTTTTCGACGGTACTTTAGACGGGCCAACATACGTTCAGTTTTTAAGGGGATATCTTGTACCTAATTTAATTAATTTATTCCCTAGTAGAATTAATCTTGGAAGTTTTGATGAAAGTTTATGGTTTCAACAGGAAGATGTGCCTCCACATTATGCTGCAGATGTTCGAAGGTATCTCGTCCAAATGTTTACGAACCGATGGATGGGTAGACGTGGACATATTGAACGGCCAGCGAGGTCGCCAGACTCAAATCCGTTGGATTATTTTATGTGCGGCCATCTGAAGAATGTTGTTTATGAAACGAAACCAGCAAATATTCAAGAATTAAAAGATTGAATCCGAACAGAAATAAATGATATTTCTCATGAAACCATAAACAAGGTTCAACAAAAATTCATTCAACGTTTGGGACTACAGTTCGAATATTTAAAATAAAGTCTTGTATTTATTACTGGATTACTTTCCCATTGTTGAATTAATCATTGAATAAAATATAAAAATAATTGATTAATTTCTACTTTTATTACATATCAATAAAATTTAATTTTCTAAGCGCACATCTTTCAAATTCTGTCAGACCCCAAGTATCATACCTTTTCGGAATCAGCTCGTTACGGATTATCTAAAACTGACACAAAATACAGGGTGTTGTATTTAAAAAAATTACCGATGACGTCATCACATCAATATGGATCACCCTGTATAATGAAATTTTGTTGTGAAATGTAGAATATTGAAATTAAAAATCAGCGCGTTTCAGGTTTTTGTAAAACAACCATTGGTTTTGGAAATATCGAATTTATTCCATACATTGCGGACACACTGTATATAAATACAGTGCAGTTATAAAAAGCCTCCCGCTTAACTTTCTAATGAAACAGGATATCAAGGTCGGACAAAATTTATGTAAAGTATCATTTTTAGTACTTTTTTTGGTATGAATTACCGTAGTATTACATCACTCGTCGCCGAAAGAGCGTTTCAGTTTTTTTCCCAATGAAAAGGGGATCTTATGATGTCCCATTTGTTGTGGAATGGGCGCGGTGGTAGTGCTCCCGACTCACGATCAGAAGGACGTGGATTCGATCCCAACCTCGACCAGATATTCGTTTCAAGAATCTGCAAATAAACAAAAAATATGATTTCGAGAGAAAATATGTTCAAAAATAACTACAGCTGATAACAATTAATGTTCAAAATGTATACTATTCACATACGGTTAACATATCAATTTCTTGCGTTAAGGATATTATGTTGCAAGCACCTCTTTTAGGGCCGTACCTCATAGGGTTTACAGTCAAAGTTTTATGATTATACATTTCAAAATTAAACGTTTTCCCAGTGAGTGATAATTGTTTAAAACTGAAATAGTTTTTTATGTACATGTGGTCCAGCAAAAATGTCAGGATTGAACCAATGCAACTTCCCAGACATTGGGAAACATATTGAGATTTATACGATTTGAATGAGGCAATTAGTGAATCAAAATGCCTTCCTCAAAAAAATACGTGTCTGATCTAAACTAACGATCAACAATTGAGTGAAAAAATAGCTAAAAGATAGAATCCTTTTGAAATATGCCTGTCAATTGGTAATCTCCGTTTCGGACTTCTTAATTACCAGTTTCTAAAAACCGTCTACTAGCACTTATCCTCAGTTGGTGGAAAATAGTTTATCTTAGCAAATTTCACATTTATCGATAAAAACTGCTGTTTTTTGGAGATGAATTATTCAACGATATCTTTGGTGTAACATTTCAATGTGTAGTTTTTTGTTAGAATGTCAGTAGATGAATAGGTGTAATAGCCGTATCATGCTCACACTTTCACGAATTACCCTTCTTAGCTAAGCTTCAGCTTGTAACGTATCAGGCATATGCTCTAAACACCCGATTTTCTAATTTTATATGTATTTTTGTTTTGATTTACAGAAACCCCTCTTGTAACCATGGATCTTTTGAACCATTAACAGAAATATTAGTATTCTTTGCCAATATTTCATGTTACAAAAAGGTAGTAGTATTATATATAAGAAGAAACTCAATTGGCGAATCATTCAAAACCGATTTTTTTTATGCATTTCAAGAACAAGTTGCAACTCGTGCTTAATGTTCTCGACAGATATAATGCCTCAATATCCACTTTTTCAATTCCAACTTGTTCTTGGAATTGTTGTTTACTTTTATTGGTGGATCACTCTTCCATTATTGCCTCAGTTTTACAATATTTTGATTAATTACTTTGTTAACCACTTGCAGGTGAAGCCTGGTTATACAGTCTTGATTTTTTTAATCAGTTATCCGGTAATATGTACTTTACCATTAAATATTTACATGTTCGGATGATCATATAACTTTTTAGACAGTTTTATATTACTGACATGTTAATGATGTTCACTTGTACTCGGGCTATAATAAAGTTGAATATTTTCTTAGTAAAGCAACTTGCTTTCAGTACTTTTTTCTTGAACATCATTACAACCTATATTGACTTTGGTTATCAGTTAAGTGGAGGTGGTTGATGAAAGTTGTCAAATTTCATTTCAAACTTTTTATTTATGCTACATAATAAGTAGTTTCATTGGGGTCGTTTGAAAATCCGTTTATTTTGTTTGTTAGTTGAAACCAATTGATGTTGCTTTTCTCCTCAGTGATTGGTGTTGAGCATTGTTTCACTATCCATTCAAAAAAGATCTGCCCTCTCACCAGATGTTCCTTATTTAATAGCTGTTCACCGGTGTTTTCTTATTTTTCAAATATAGCGATCTTTAATAATCTCATTCATATGAAAGATTCTCAGTGAGCTAAACCTCTGTGAAGAATTCAAATCTCAACTCATTGATAAATGATCTGTATTGTTGCCACAATGATGTCAAGAGGAACATTATTATTATAGTTACAACATGAAAGTGTTCGATGTGACTTCCATATGTTTTCTTCTATTTCAGAACTCATGGAAATGAGAATAATGACATCTCGTTTATAAGGAGGATACCATATGTATGGTATTTGTTAATTGTTGTATGTTTGTTTTACCGAACAATCGTAATATTAAAACAAGATGAAAAAAATTGAGCATGCAAAGTTTCAATATATTCTGAAATTGGGCATGGACTGACTACTTTTCTATTACGCTTAGCATGATATCTGAACTGAAAAGCAGTTGATCAATTTTTTTTTTAATAAATTGCAGAACAAAGATTTTATCATATAAAATCACTAGAACTGCATTATGCCTGCTCTTAATGACTTGACCAGATATAATAGAAACTGGCACAAATAGTGGTTACACCACATGGGCTTGTAAATTTTCCAATCACTGAATGTAGTTGTCAATATTGTATTTATAAATGGGAGAATAAGTTCGTTTTGTGCATTTTTTTTTGATAGTGCTTATCATACAATGGCAAAAATTGCAAATCAATAGCATTTACCGATATCAAAATGAGCGATTTTAAAACTGTGCGTTTATTGAAAGCTAGTGTGACGTCACGAGATATGTGCGATTATCAGTATAGCGTCTGAATTTCGTCGCAACTGTTATAAATCGGAGCATTTAATGTATGGGGTCTGAATAAAGATGTGTTCAGTCCAGGAAAGTTTTATTAAAGCCGACACAACAAATTTAACTTTCACACTGCTCACACAGAGACGTCTGAAACTAATGACGCTCCGTATTTCCTATATCTCGTGACGTCACGCCCCATTTTGGTAAACCGCTTCTTTGAAGCCGTTTTCTGAGAATCAGATTCACTTAGAGCATTTTTTCATCAATATTCTTCAAATTACGTGCCGATTTGCAAAAAGTGAAAATTAGCCTGCTGTGTAAGAATTCGTACTCTGTGAATATATGTATATAAAATGGGTATATTTCCACGGGAACTATTCGCATGTATATGTTTCAGTTATTTAGTTTTATGAAAGTATAGAATAAATGTTGGTACTGAGAGTTTTGTTAAATGTACTTGTTGAGGAAAAGCATTGATCGTCGGGGGTTCCCTGTGCCTCAGGTTGAAGGGATTTCCCATTAAAATATATTCGTCAGCATTCGCGAGTCTCGAAAAAATGGCTCAGACGAGATTTTTCAGTTATCAATTCAGCTGAAATTCAGTTTGGACAATCATATACATTACATTAAGAATGTTTTGTGGGTTGCTCAAATATCAGCTCCATTACTGTGGTTGGTATCTCAAATGTGTCATGAAATATCAGTAATTCATTTCATTATGTCAAACTGTTGTGATAATGACTGTATATGGTTGGAAATGTTCTGGAATAACATTTCCTACTCTCCATTATACCTCATTTGAAAGGTGTCACTTTCAAAACATGGTATGTCTTACAGGTATTTCTTGACATATTTTACTATCTCTTAACACTACTCAAGCTCCTCTAGCAGGGGGCGTTACTTCTCAGAAATATCGTGAACATAATAATCGAATGAAATCAGATAAGTGAAACCAATTTCATAGAAATATTTTTCCAGTATCATTGTTTCACCAGAAATCGTGACATTCGCGACATTTCTATATCCATATATCAAGCTAGTCTTATAGAATTAGGAATTTCAATAGTTGTGACTCGAAATATGTATGTTGCATGAGACAGGTGCAAACTAATTCTCTCTATGGTTGCTTATATATGTTGATTCTGAAACATTCATTGCCACATGGTGAGGAGATCATTCCCAAAACGGATAACAGATCTAGTTATAACTAAGAACTTGAGAAGTAAAAGGTGAATACAGATTGGATTCAGAAACTGTGAGCTGTTAAAACAATTGATCAACAGTAAATACATCATGAACCAAAGTTCTTTATTCGATGGATAATTTGACACTAAATTTTATTTGATAAACGCGTTTCTCTACATGGTAGCTTCATCAGTTGAACTAGTACATATTTCTATATTTAAATGAAACAAAGTGCGTGTGAGATATCATCGACCTTTTTCATTTGTTTGAAAGATCTATTGATACCATATATAACATCGTTCAAATGTCCGTCACCGCTTTTCTGGGTGGAGCGCATCCGAAACGTCTAATTTCCATGACTCGGGCTGAATTTGACCGATGGCATGGGTTATGTTGGCTTTGAGGACCGCTGTGGTTTGTGGCTGTATCGTCCCAATTTTGTTTGTTCACATACCCATTCATCCAGAAATGGGCCTCATCGCTGAAGATGGTTTTTCGATGAAAATTAGGGTCAGTTGCCAACTGCTCCAGAGGCTATTTAGCCGTTGTCTATGGTCGTTTATCTTCAGTTCCTGGGTCAGTTGAATTTTGTTCGAGTGCAGGCCCAAGTCACGACGCAAAATTCGCCAAGTTGTGGCCTGCGAACGGCCGAGTTCTTGTGAGAGACGCTAAATCTCGCTGCCTCGGATTCTCCTGCACACTCTCACAAATAGCGGCGATGTTTTCGGCATATCTTGCGTTTCGTCGACGTACGAGTGTCAATCGATCGTTCACTGATCCAGTGGACTCAAATTTATCCACCACATTGCGAATAGTCGGTAGGACGATTACGCGCGCGGTACGTTGCCCGAATAGAAGATTAAACAGTTTTTATTATTTACACGTGTTAATGCTATATCCGTCCATGCTGATTCAGCATCGGAAGACCCGTTACAATGTCTTTGTATATATCACAATGGATAATTACAAATCTTAAATACATAAATGAATAATTCTTGTAAAGCAGGTATATTTTAAAAAGCATTACAATTACAATCTAAATGAGTTTTGGCATGAAATGCCAATACCTAATATATTCATGAATAACCTGTTTTCTTAGGAGTAATATTGTATTGTAGTTGTTTAAAATCTGCTTGTTTCACCAGAATTAATCATTTATCTGATGAAGTTATTGTAGAACTGTTCAATTTATCTACCATCCCAACTGATGAGGCTAACGTTTAGACAAAAACGACTCTTAAACAAAATTTAGTGTAAAAAGTATAATTATTATCATAGATGAAGTTTTTGTATGTCGATCCTATTCATTATTTATCTTCCACTTCTTGATAATTATGTTAGTACAGTAAAATCATTTTCAAATTCACTAATTGAATGAGGTTTCAGTGGCACATACTGTTCATTGTTTTTACTATCAATGTGGTAAAATGTCCTGTCTGTTAGAATACTCAGGTGTAGGAGTGAGTTCTTAACATAAATTTCAACCGCCATACATTTTCAACACTTTTTTCTTTCACACAAATATGTTTGTTGGCTTATCTGACAACGAAAATGGGACGATTCAATACTTTCCTCTATTTTCAAGGTCACTGAAAAGTCTGATACTTCAAGTGAAATTTCCTATAGGCTTCTCAAATTAGTCAAAATGAATTTATAACCCCTCTTTCGCATCTCCTCCCTCAAACCCACAAAGAGTCTTTACCATATTCTGAGTGAAGAATGGACAACTTGTCACTTTCAAGCTTCTTTATATTTCCAGGGTTTAAATGTCTTCTTTCTTCAATTTTACTGTACTTCATTGTCAGAAACTGATCATTAGTTAGGAATGACTTGTAGAAGACTGAATAAGTGGTAAATCAGTATTTGGTGTGCTCTATCCACTTTTTCTCTGAATTCCATTTGAAAGCATTTAGAATAGACTAGATGTTTTAAAATCCACTGTGTTGATACACAATAAGTGTTTATTCGTGTGTAACCCAAAAATAATTATAACTTGAAAGATGTTAATTGCTGTATTTCCCGATAGTAGAAACATAGCTTGAGATTGTTATTGGGGCGGCTGATTAATTTGTCACTGACTTGAAGTAATGTATAATAATGTAGTTACATGTGTAATATAAAAGTATTATTAAAGGTTATAGTAAATTACAGTTGTAAGAAGAGTAATTATCCTTATAAGAAATATATCTCAACACTTGAATATGCTCCATTTCAGAAAGAATATCCTAGAATATGAACAGGTGAAAGTTTAGTGGTTTTCACTTTGACTGATGTTTCTGAAATGGACAATTTTAGTCCAGTAAGAGAATCCTGAATCATTTTTTTGCTGACAGGGTTGTAAAATGGCCATTGCTTGAATGTAGATAGATTGAAATGCTATTATATTAATTGTGTTCAACTATCTACAACTAAATTGCCATAAAAACGATTAGTTTTTGCAATAGTTTGCATAATATTTATTTCAATTGAATCGGCATGTTTTTACAAAACCGTAGTTTTGTAAAAACATGGAATTGGTCAAAAATGGCGTGCCCTTTCTGCATATTCCGATTCAATTGCTTTTGAACTGCTTTCTGGTATTGAGAAAGTTTTGTCAGTGTTTTTATTTTCTGTGACCGTTAGGGGGAAAATGGGATTTAGGAATGTTTTACTGTGTTGAATCTACTGACCTAAGATAGATAAGTTATTGTATGTGTAAAAATACTTCATTAACATAACATAAACGTATTATGTCTAATAGAGCAATGTAGGGTAATTATATGTATGTATAACTAATTGTAAACATCAATTTTGTATATTATTTAGAACCTACTATATTTTCATTATTTTAACGTTATTTGGTCCAGGTAAAAATTGAAGGTCCAAATTCTGGCAATTACTCACCTTGTGTGAGTTTTCTCCAAATGTTTATTCAAAATATATATGAATATTGCAAAAATATAGCTTATTTGCTTTTGATAGAATAGGATCCGTCCATCTGGCATTGTAAGGGCTGAATAAACATTTTGGGGTAACAAATAGAGGAAATATTTTTAGTAGATATTTATTCACTTTGTAAATTAATTTGGGAGGCGTGTACCCAAGTTGGATAGATAAATGGATAATTTCAGATATACTCGTATCCTGAAAATGCATCGAATCTATCGAAACTAGGTTGCTTCCTTCATTTCATGTTTGTTTCTTGAAACAACCTACATTACCTTTGTATTTTGAAATTGTAAATTACGAAGTTGTTTGATTTATTGTTTTAAAATTCAAAAAATATTTATATTTCGTTTGAAAGTTGATCTTCGTGTATTATACAATGTTCTACAAAATATATCACTTTGTGTATGTTGCATTTTATTTGTGTTAAAAATAAAGAAAAGGTATACATCTGTCTTTTATTTTCACTGCCTAGTTTCTTGCCAGTTCAAACGCTAAACTTGTTCATATAAGAGTTTTCCCTAAAAATTAAGTGATAAAGCACTCTGAAGTGCAATTCGACAACTTTTTAGAAAGAAATTGAAATTCACAATATACGTAGTATGGGGCGTTAACAGAAATTGTATCATGCAACAAGGTCAATAACCAAACTAACCATTACAAAACGACTAAAACAAGCAACTCTGAGATCTCCAAAAAACAAATTGTTAATTCAAAGAGCACTAAAAATGATACATAGTTAATATAAAAATTATTATTTCTGAATTCTAGGATACTTCAATTGTGTGGTTAGTAACGCTCATTTCCCCTCGAAGTTTATACTTTCTTTTAAACTGAGCGTCCTACTGCGATCTAAAAGTGTCGACATCTGTTGAAATCTGCGATAACCATATTTGGTTGGTCTATATACAAAGACGATATATGCAGGAAGTCAAATTTTGTTTTTAATTTGTTCCGATTCCCAAACATTTCAATAGATGGCGCCATATCTACATGACAACTAAAATTTCAGTTTGAAAATATATTGAGTCAGTGCATCATTACAGAATAGTCAGAAAAGGGTTTTGACGGTTTTTGTTATCAAGATGCTATATTAAAAAAACAATTCTGAAAAATCCCATTTCTATTATCCTTCAGATAGATTTTATGTTTCTGGGAGAGTTCCTATACTTTTTCATACTGAATATTTAACTGTGATTGAAAAGTGGCGCCATCTGTTTACTTCCCTGATAAATAATGATTTTAAAAATATATCTTTGACATTCAGTTCAAAATATTTCGATAGATGGAGTCACTATTAACTGCACTTCAGTGTATTGGTGAATATGCGGAAGAGGTACTTTATTCAAAATTAACGGGAAAAATTTCTCAATTCCAGTATCATACACATTTTTAGACAGTTCGTTTCTGAGAGAGTTTTAAGTTAGTTGACTCTGTTACCTTTCCATTTAATAGTAATTTTCGACTGTGATTGACAGGTGACGCGATCTATTGAGTTTCACAACAAACTTTTTTTGTACATTTTACGTGGAAGTATTCACAAAATCACAGTTTTTGATGTTTAATTTTTTGATAGCAACATTATTTTATACTCATAGCACGCTTTCTTATGAACCAATGAATGCGAGCATTGCATACGCGATTATTCATTTGATTCTTGTAAATATTTATCTCCGAAGTATTCGATTCTCGAAAATGGTCGATTACGTCCATCACTAATTAGTAAGTTCAAAAAACTCATTGACTGACTCACTGATTAACTGACTGACTGACTTACTTGACCGACATTACTGAATGACTTACTCAGTGACTGATCGACTGACTGACTTACTATTTGACTGACTGACTTACCGACTGAGTGACTCACTGACGGACGCATCGACTGACTCACTCACAGACTGACTCACCAACTGACTGACTCTCTTATTGACTGACTCACTAATTGGCACACTGACTCACTGATAATCGACTGACTCGCTGATTTTCTGACTCACCGACGGACCGACTGACTCACTGACAATCAGTTTCCCGTGCGGCTACAGATATCTCACACCAATAATATAATACATAAAAGGAAAGTAATGAAAAAAAAATCACTTGAAGTATTTTTATTTTAACAGATTAGTCCACTAGGCATTTCAAAATTGAAAATTGCTAAACAGTTTATTTTTCTAGGTCTATTTAACTATTATAATATTTCATTCTCATACAAATTTAAAATACTGGCCCCAACAAAATTCCATTCGAGTTTTATACAGATTTTTTTGTCATGATGATACCACCAAAAATTACAACTGAGCACACGAGTAGCTTAAATAATACAGAAAATTGTTCACCTTCAAATACATATGTAAGGTTGATGTATATTTATGACTAGCATAATTAAACATGACAAGATAGTTTCCACCCATCTCAAAATATTAAGGGATCTTAAGTACTGACTACAAACATGCAGAAACAGATACGAAATATCAGCTAGTTTCGAACTGAAATTAATCTCTCTGATAAAATATAACTAGAAAAACTGTTTGATTATTGTACAACTATATAGCACCAAAGTTGCTTTAGTTCACAACCAGACTTTGACTGTGTGGATGTGATGTTTACGTAGGGCAACGGAGTTTATCCAGTAGTGTTGAAACAGCATATGTGAAAATATTACTACAGGTGTTAGTTCAGTCTATTTGATATTTCAAAATTACAAGGTCCATGAAATTCATTTGGGTACATTTTCGATCAGGTACTATTATAATCAACCAAAAAAAAACCAATAACCTACACTTTTATTTTTGCAGATTGCCATCCACCTATAACACTATGTATACATTACGTCTTCACACAATACGTATATGAGTTACATAAAAAAAACCTTCAAAAAAGTCGATTGTTCGAATAGTGCCATTTTCATCTTTTATATCTCATCCCATTCATGAATCTACCCTTTCAAGAAACTCAAATAGTGATAATGGTTTTTAGATGATCACTACAATTATCTACACAACATTATCAAGTTTTGAACTGTACATTTTTTCATTGTGGAGAATTAGAATACAATTTCAGCGGGTACTCTATAGCTAACTAAAATGATTGGATGGGTTAATACAGGTGGGGAAGCCATTTTTCAAAAATAACTGAAGGATGGTTAATGTATTCAATGGAAAATGCCTAACTGATGTTATTTTAAATACAAATTACACACCGAACTTGAAATAAACATCAAGCTAACACTACCAAGAAAAGTTTTTAATACTAATGTGATGTGGTGGTGGTGGTATTTTAAATTCATTCGAAACATTTTAAAATAAAAATTTCATAAACAAAAAATATCCTCTAGTAACATTATGTACAATATGGCTATACTATGAATCTATATCATTATATATTATATACACCTATATAAAATACTCAAAAAGTTGTACATGGTGAACTATTACATTTTTGGTGCAAACTGCTAATGAAATCGGTTCTTAGATAATGCTTTTCAGTTGCTAAAATTGGTGTCAAAAGAAGTTTCTTGTCCTATTTGTTGAACAAATAAACGTGCTATTTTTGACAGAAAAATTAATGCCCACAGAACTAACAGTACTTCAAACTGAATTTTTGGAGAAAATGAATCATATGGACATCAAAACTTCTTGATAGAACCACAATTAACATGTGTCAACATTCTAGTATTTGTTTGGTTTGGATTAGATTTTTAAAACATTAGTGGCTCCCTGATTACTTCTCTGCAGAATAGTTTGAAATCAATTATTGTGAAAGAGAAGAGAACCAGTCACATTAATAATCATTTTTTACTTTACATCTATAAAAATATAAATTTGCTTAGGATGCACAGTAAATATCATTATAAAAATATAAACTTTTTTACCTTATATACTACATGACGCATTCTTAATGTAAATCTTTGGTATCTACACCTTACTTTCTGGACCACTTGTATTTTGGCAAAAAGAGTTCTGTATATTTGCCACAAAAATTGCACATAGATGTCCATAATTTTTTTGATGCCAATCAGGAGTTTTTCCCCTGAAAATTAAAATTATGTATGAAACTGAAATTTTGTACACTCAGAAAAAAGTTGAACAGCAAAAATCACTAGACAATACAAAGTCCATAATTATTGCATTCCTTTACTAGATGGCGCGGTTTCGGTCTATCAGTCGTATTGGCTTGGTCATAGATGCAATTTTTGAAGTCTCTTGTTCTCAACAAGATAAACTTTTGTAAAAACAGGAAATGAAATCTTCGCTCAGTAAGACGCTATGGGATCGACAAAAGATTCAAACAGTGTGTAGTAAATCATTCACCAAGTTCCAAATTTCTTGTAACTTATCAACATGGTAACATGGGTTGGAATACAAATATAAATTTTGTTTGTAAGAAGATACAACTGTGGATTTTATACCATTCTAAAACTGAAAAACTATTCGAACACAAAACAACTAATTTATAGATATTAATTATTAGTTCAATCCCACAGACCTGTAGCGGGAAAGCGTGAAAATACCCCTGCTTGGTGAGGTGTCACCCGTGGAGGTAGAGTCCTGCCAAATGACTCTTTATCCTGAGGTGTGTATCGAAAGTATGCATGCCTCTGAAAGCACTGTGTCACTAACGGAACTTTCAAGGTACCAGGCGCCCGTTCGTTGTATAATGCAGGGCTCTGTCTCTCTAGACCATGAAGTAACCAAAAAATTAAAAAATGAAGACCACACAGAAGACTGAAGTCGACTAGTAGACCCAAACTACCCTACCTGTAACATCTGATCGAGAGCAAGAGCTCCCCAGTTCTCATACTCTTGAACAAACCCAGGAGGCTAGGTGGTGCAGCCTCTTCAAGAGCAATCTTATGAATCTAGCCGAACCAAATTCTCAATCAGCTGAAGCAGAATATGCACCAGAGGAGCGTGATTGATCCAAACCAGATGTGAAAAAGCCCTGCATGGTTGATTCCTAATGTGAGAGTTACATAGTATAGATCAATACTCAACCCTTCAGAAGATCACACTTTTTCATTTTATTCTCCGCCCAGAAGAGAAAAGTTTGTCAAGAAAAGCTGGTTGTTCTAACCCCAACAATAACAATAAGCATAAATCATGAAATGCACTTACATAGTATCCACTCTTGAAAAATGTAGCAGCCTAGACTTTCCAGACCCACAGGGTTCAATCAAATATCTGGAAGCTAGAACAATACCTCGCACTGTATTTGGTATATTAACAGAATCTGGATATTCCACAGAGGTTTCCACTATAATACAAGTTTCTTTTGGAAGATCGCATCTCCATCTTCGCAATACACAGTACTCCTCATTGGGTAACGGACGCATATTTCTTCTAACATATTGAAACACCTCCGATCTACTGTCTAGCTGGGCGACGATTCTCGTAGAATGCAGATCCGGGTCCCAAATGTGCCGTTCTCTCAATATCCTATGAAGTACTTCTGAGGGAGGAGCTTCCACTTCGCAAGTCACTTTCCAAAATCTCAGTGGTAACCCGTCTGCTATTTTCTTGTAGAATATATCAACTTTTGAATTATGAGAAGATATCGGAATCCAGCCGCGGCCTTTGTCCCTCGCTTCTTTCAATAAATTAATCTGGCATTCATTCAGGTATTCTTTCCAGCCGCCCATTTCTTTTCCTAAATCTGAGAGAAATTTGGCCTTTGTGTCTTTCATTTCGCTTGAGTTGCACTGATTTATGAAATCCCGAGGTATCTGAAAGGAAATAAATTAAAATTTATATATCTTCGAGACAAAATAAATTAGCCTCTTTCATATAGTTCTGATCGAATCATTTTCAAATAAACGTAATAGAAAACTGAGAATTTTAAAACCGGTCATGTTAGATGTTGTTCGAATTGTTTTGTTTTCAGAAAATCTACGCTACCTGTTTAAAAAATAAGGTGAATTTTCATTATTCTCAAAAAATATTTATTTATCCATCAATCTTTGTTTTGTCCTCTCATATACCGGCTGACTCTCTAAGGTGGCTCACCGCTATAACTTTTTTATTATTGGAGATAGAAAAATGAAATTTGAGGGTTATGTATTATAGTTCAATTTACATTTTCTGACATATTTACTTGCTTTGCCGTACTTTCTGTTTGACCGGAAATGACCCCATCTTTCGATTTTTAAACAGGACATCCTATATATTTTTACTTATTTCGATGGAGAATGACATTCTAAATCCAACAAACAATACTCCACTTGTCAATATTTGACAAATAAAATAATTTTTATTCCAATTTTTATTTTTTGATCTAGAATGCCATGGATAGTGTAAATCGCTTCATTCTTGATCAAGTAACATGGGACAACTACTACTGTCAGGCTTATGACTTCACAGTCGTTTAAAGAATTATTTCACGGTCGCAAATTTGAGTTTTTCCAGTTAACTTGATTTTTGCAAATGGAAAGGGGTGGCTCATCAGCTTTTTGTGAAAGATAATTTTCTTACGACTAGTTTGATGCCACACACTTCCACTTTATTTCCTCTCTTTTTTTTGAATAATTGCAAGAAACGATCATACCTAATAACAAATAATACGTATTCGGTATACTTATGCACTAAGTCCTGTTATTCTAATTATCCGTGACAAACAATTGAAGCTGTTGCTAGGACTACCTAAACAAATAGGCTAATGAATATGCTGTCACTTTTAAAAATGTATTTGTTGTGTATTTTATTAGATATGTCAAATTATACTAGAAACGAGAAAATTGACATGTTGCTGATTTACGGAGAAACAAAAAAGAATGCAACTGATGCAGCTTGGAATTTATGCTCAGAGGTTTCCTAATCGTCGCCATTATACTCGGCATTATTTTCCAAATTTGGATACAAAAATGGGAAATGAACCAGAAGAAAATGCCAATAACTTCTCGCAACAAATAGACGTGTTGGACTATGTTAAAGTGAATTGTACGGCGTCAATTCGCCAAATTGTTTCTGAGCTCACAAGTAATAGATGCTATGATGAAATTTCTGAATGATTATAACCTGAAGTTGACAAGAATTGATGTGATCGACCCCTGGGTGTGAAAGGTAATACCCTAAAACCCCATCCCTTGTTCAGAGAAAAAAATTGGTTGCTGGCTATTATGGGCTATGCGTCTGGAGCCAAAAGAAAAAGAGTCTGAGTTGTGATATGAGTTATTTGTCCGATTGGAGAATTCTTCACGAATATAATTATCGATCATTCAAATACCAACTACACCAACATCTTTACGATAATGATCACATCCGAAGATTGACTTATTGTAACTGGTTTTTGACTAAATACAGAGAAGATGTATGTTTTCCATTTAAAATTATTCATCCAGATTAAATCCGATTCACCAACTTGGGTATGTTCAATAGAAATAATAAAAGGTACTGGTCTAAAACAAATTTACATCTCATGCAAGAAGGAAATTTTCAAGGGCGATTTGGTTTCAATTGCTGGATGGGTATTATAGTATGAAAACTTTTGGGGCCAATAATTTTCGACGGACAACTGACTGAGGAAAGATATCTACAGTTCCTTTGGAATCAAATTAATGATTTCATTGAAGATTTGTCGCTGGCTAACCAAGTTGAAATCTATTTTCAACAAGCTGGAGCGCCACCTCATGATTCTCAAGTCGTAAGAGAACATCTGAATGACACCTTCCCATAAAAGTGAATTGGCACTTATGGACCTATTCAGTGGACTGCGAGGCACATTCTTGAGTTGCCATATT
>WOGR01003486.1:0-15838 GCA_015342045.1 Leptinotarsa lineolata
TGCATTAACATGAATATGTACGCCCCCCCCCGAGAAAAGCTTCTGGATTCGTTCATGGTGGGAGCGGCCTATGTGTTCCGATTATCTCCATTGGTGGCATGATGCGAGCGAGTCTCCTCTCCAACCGTGCCAGTGGTTGATAGAACTGCTATTTCCACCATTTCGTTAGCAGGCTGGTGAGGAGCTATATTATTATAACCCTGCCGTCGTGCTAGGAATCGCACGTTAGAAGATAAGCCCTCGTTAATTCTTAGCTGGCACAAGTTTTGACATCTGAGAGTTTTCGATCGTAGGGGTTCGACAGCTGGTTAACGGAAAAACAAACAGACATATTTACTTTCAAGGAAGTGTATATTTAAATACCCTTGATAATTGAAGATTCATGTGGCAAAATTCAATCAATTATCATCGTTTAATAAGTAGAGAAGGGAACCTCTGGCGTGAAATGAATCTATTCCCCTCACCAGAACAAAAATGTCGCCACTCGACAAACTAAGATATCGTCATTCTTTATCTTTGTTTCGTGCCAAACACGGTATAAACATAGGTACCTACCTTATTTTAGACTTGACCAGGTTAGGAACGTCAGTTATTGGCCCAAAAGTTTCGAAGATCAACACTGTGAATAACCTCATTCCCTTTGTTAATAATATAAATATCAATCAGTCGGGAACGAAACATTCATGCCACAAGTCATGATTATAAATGGGTTAGAACAAAACCCAAAATATCTCGAGGTGTTCTGGAACAATTGAAAGTATTTTTGTTTGTTTTTTTCAGCAGAACAATGAGCCACCGCTGCATTATCCGAAATTAGATTTTATAATTAGGTGTTGCTGATAGATAAGGGTCTAGGATAGCAGACTGTTGTTAGCAGTTTTCTTTGTTTATCCGGTACTCTTTTACATACATATAAACAACACTAAATTGACAATGGACCGTTCCAAAAAAGATGATGAAATCAATATTAATCGTAAGTTCTATGAGAAAATGGTTAATTCTTCAGGAAATAACACTCAGAAACTTATTCATTTCAAAGGAAAATCGAAGTTTCAAAAACGACTGTGACTTCCATTGAGAGTTCCCCTTTTTAAAACCATGTTCCAAAATATGTATGGCTTTTGTAAAGCAGAGAAATCATTATACGACATAACTAGTCGATTACTAATATTCAATCAAATATATTTTTAACAAAATTCCAAATATAAAGTTTTATGGAAATCTCACATTGAAGTTTTATAAAGTATTCTTTTTGTAATATGTAATGCTTCTGAATTTTGGAACCAACTATCAAATCGACCTCAAAAACGAACTGGCAATTTCGCACGCAGTCAGAAGCTTTACGGTTTTGCCGAGTTCATATCAAATATTAGTGACGTCACGGCCTTCGCTTTTACTCGATTTTGAAAAAATACTAACAAAAAACTGTAAAGAATATAAAACGAAGTTCAACAAAAATATGTCACAATCAATTTTTCCGTAAACCTGCTTTCGCTCCCCTAAGAACAACAACCCTCAAAAGTTGAAACTTGTGCGAGCTAAAGAGTAATGATGTTTATCTTTTAACGTGCAATTCCTATACATACGTGTAGTTTTTACCTATAAGGTTATCCCAATATCAGTGTGAAGGTCTATTCATGTAAACAGAAACGATACAGATATTTATCAAAGAAAAGCTACTGAAATCACAACGATTAAAAATATAAGGAGCTTTATTTTGTCTTCGCATCAGTTACATGAGTTGATAATAATATTTAAAAAATATATAATTTCATATACATATGGCGTTCCAACAAATAACATTCTCTAGTTTTACAAAATTACTGAAATAAATGAGCACAAAATTACTATAATAAATAAGCATTGTGGCTCAAAAAAAGATAACCAAATATTTTCGGTGAATGTCGGCTGCCTGAAGATATCAGTTGCCTAGCAAAAGCTTTATTATTTGTTGAATATTATAATTTTCAATAATTTTTCAGTAATAATTTGTTTTTTTCTCAAGTTTTATTGTAGATGTATTCAATTAATTCAGGCATGCAATGATGTATTTTTGCTGCTGTAACTGCATATAATCATTTTGGGCTATCTAGGTTAGGCTATAAGTTTCATTTGTTTTCATTTTGCATTAAAATACTCCTGTCATACCTTGCAATTGCAATAAATTATTTGTTCGAAATGACTTTTCTAAAGAACTTATCAGATCACTTATTTAAATTATTAAACAAGAAGATTTGTTAACGGAAGAATATGTTACTAATTGCGAATTGTCATCTGTTCTTGAGGCCACTGCTGTCTCTAGTCGCTGGTTGAAAAATGTAAAAGTATACATACATAATTATCAGAAGAACAAATCAAAATCAAGTAAGTACCATGTAGCGCCTACAATGATTCATTTAAATCATATAAATTAATATACAACCTATATGTATATGTGACAATTTTTTGTAATAATAAAAGTGTCCCAGATATATTCAACAATGTTCAATCTCTTTTCTATGAAATAACGTTATAGAATTGGACACTCTGTACTCCTACAACCTATTTCAGCAAACATTGTAATGAAAACAGGCACTTACAAATAACTTCCAGAAGTATTTTTGGCATGCTCCACATTTCATATTAATAACATAAAATAAAAAGCATAGGTTAGTGCGATGTTAAAAAAAGTACATGTAAAACGAACAACACTGCTGATTCATTGTAGGTTTACCTGTTTTTTCAGTTCTGATACTTCGTTTATTTCGTCCCTTGTGTCATAACCATATCGCCTTGTATATACTGAAATGTCGGAAAAAATACGTTTATTTTTGAAAAAAATAAAATAAAGTTATAGATCCATATGACTTCATGGACCTTTTGTACGAACAATATTTTTTGATTTGGGGTGATTATCCAGCAGTAAAATTGAGGTGAAAATTTTGACAGCGCTATAGTAGAAATACATAGTTTGAACTAAACAAAGTATTGATGAGTTCAAGTGACAACGCAATTCAGTAAGGTAGGGAATTGGAAAAATCTGATTCATGAAAACGTAAAATGACCATATTTTTAGAAGTTTTGTTCAACAGTGTTGACAGCAATGGTGGGATTGTTCTACTAATTTTAGAAAGCATCCGTTGTCCATTTGAAAAACAAGGAAATTGAGAACACAAACATATGAAATCCCTAAAAATTGAAAACTGACAGGTGGAACTGACAAATGACAATACTGATCACTGTCACCACCAAATCTAGGGGATTTTAATATCAGCAGTCGTGACTTCTCGGGTAATTTCGTACACTAGGGTCGATTTGATTGGCTGGAGATAAGAAAGTATGGCAGACAGTTGAATATTGACCATCTCTTGCGTTCCGTTACTTTTGTTACCTTACATTAGATACTTTATATCATAAACGTTGATATGTATTTCCTATAGTAAATCTTTTTAACTTTTATGCGTGATCTCATTCCACGTTTACATGAATTAGGCTTGATAGTTCGTATATATTTGTTTGGCAAGTAATTCTCGATCATTTTCCTGGCAACGGAAGATAAGTTTACAAATAAAATTGTACGAATGTATGGAGTCGTTATTTTAAAGTTTATTTAACTTGCTACAAAAATTCAGTGTAACTTCAGATTCTCAACTGAATAATCGCGTAGTGTTTTCTAGGAACGAAGACATCAAAGATCCAAAAAATATACAAACTGACATTAAACAATCTTTAGATGTTCCTTTGGTTTTGGAAACAGTGGAGGGAATTCCGTTGAAATATATTAGTGTGAATAAATATATTTTCAAACTTTTTTTGGATAAAAAGAAAATCTCTAGACTGAGACTATTATAGATATCCCAATGAAGTGTACCGCCGAATATTTTATTAATTATAGTCATTTCGATAAAAATTCAACTTATTTTGAACTGTCTGTACGAAATCTTATATTCAATAGTTCAAAATAACTCAATTATAGGATGATGAGAGTAAATTTTCACGATACGCGCGCACACCGTCACGAAAAACCGACATCTTGAAGTTAGCTTCCTCTTCTTTAATTTATATGGCAGTTGCTCCTCAGTCGAGCGCATTTGGCCAGATTTCACATGTCCATATTGAACAGAAGCTTCGTCCGGGTGCGCACCTGTCTTGTTAGAGGCAATGCTGCCACCCTAAGTTTTCTCATTCACTTTTTATTTTATAAAACACTTCAAGAGGGCCGCCAGTTCTCTCAAAATGCCTTTCACCTCGGTATTTATTCGAACTTGACTTTATTTTCTTAAAAACATGTCACTTTTGGACTCCTTTTCGACTACGACATCCACGTGCCATCTATGAGGACGGTCGTTATCGGCACAACAGTCGTCTGTTGCGATCGGAGACAAAGTCCCTGAAGTTAGCTAGTCAACATTTTAGTTTTTCAAAAAAGTTACCAACAGAGTAAAAGTTAAGACATCTACATATGTTTACGTGAGAACTGGCAACTGTATTCACGATATTTATTCAAGTGTTTTTGAATCTACAACACGTGTTTTGTATCATTCCAAATAAAACATTTATATAAATACATATTTTTTTCAATAATATATCGTGGTGACAAACTATTTATTGACAATTTATTGATTTAAAGATAATTTA
This sequence comes from Leptinotarsa lineolata, assembly GCA_015342045.1. Classification (NCBI taxonomy): domain Eukaryota; kingdom Metazoa; phylum Arthropoda; class Insecta; order Coleoptera; family Chrysomelidae; genus Leptinotarsa; species Leptinotarsa lineolata. Next base: position 4,618 of record WOGR01003486.1, read on the forward strand.
CTGTAATTATAAGTGATAAAAGTGGTTTTTACATGTTTCTTTGAGTACATTTGTAGAATTCGAGGTTAGTTAACGATATGTATTATTTATTTATATCATAAATTAAAATAAATTTTAACATTATTATTCAATATGTAATAAGTGCACACAAAAATTGATGAATCAATAATAGATACAAATAATATCTAATTATTAAAGTCTGGAAAAATTAAATAATTTCAAATATGAAATTGAATTAAAAGTTTATTTCTTAAAGTAATCTTGCAATTTTGAATAATGAAATTTATCGAAATAAATTTTAATAAATATTTGGAATGCATGAATGAACTTGAACGAATTATCGAATAAATCACAGGGAGAAATAATTAATAAAAAACGAAATATCGAAATATAACTTCTCACGTGCGTATTTAAGTACAAACACACTCTTCTTCATTATCGTTCAACTCCTTCTGACAATGGAGCCCTGTATGTGTAAAATAAAAAATCCTGCCAAACCAGAGACTCAGCTACTGTGTTTAATGTGTTATTGGAAATAATTGAACGTCACTCTAACACCCCTACCGAAATACAGATAAGAAAACTTCTTACCGTTATCTAGATCGGGATCGTCTATGTCACAGGTTCTGAAAATGTATCTTTTGCATAGCCCTCGTATGCCCGGCGCCGAGAAGCAGCAGAAGAGGACGATAATCAGCAGTACCGCTATCATGACGATGAGAGTGGCAGTGCCTTGGTCGCTTGGAACGGGGGTATTGGATGACTTTCCCGAAGGACCTGAGGAGAAAAACTTCACATCACACAAACATCACACAAAAATAGAAATAAAAACATAACAATACATTTTTGTTATTGAGTTTTCCAGTACTTTGAGTGGCCCATTAGTTTACTCTAATTGCTCGCTAGTTAGTTATGAAACAAAATCATTAATGCGTGGTGTGTCAATTTTTTACACTTGAGTTTTCTAGAATTTTGACTAGACTACTAGACCATCACCATGTTCCAATTATGTGCAAATTAGTTCCCAAGGAAAATATTGATTTTTGTTTAGGAACGAACGCCTAGTTGAAGATTAAACTTCCTCTCGAAGATGGTTACTTGCTGATCGAAACACGTGTCGAGGTGTTAAAAATAACGGTTTGGTGTTGGGATAAAACTCCAGTAAGATTTCTTTTCACTAGTCCGAACAATCGAAACGTAACTGTTCTTTGTAACAATGTTTTCTATTATGTAGTTTGACTGAGGGTAACCCAAAGAAATGTAAGTTCTAATACAGAACACCCTAGTTAGGGTGTTCTGTGGTTCTGAGCTGTTATTTTGACACATTATTTATGAGGGATACATGATACATGTAACATTTGATATGGCTGTCATAATTCGGAACTGTCAATTGGATGTGTTCTATGCTTTGGTGATTTGAGGACCTTTTGAATGAGCTGTCACTAGATATCTCTCTATATTTGAAATTTTTAAGGAAGTTGTTTCATGGGTAGAGCGTTCAAGGGAGCAAAACAATTTAGATTTTGAGATATTGGAGTTGGGATGTTTTTAAATTAACACCTTGATTACAAAATACATGTAGTTTGCTATTGTGATTTAATTGATATCGCACGTATCTTTATTACTTATACCCAAACGAAGTACCTGAGTAATGTTTCCATTAATCTGAAAAATACATTTTATCTTTTATACTTTTGTTGTCATAATTTATAAGTGAGTTACTTTCGTATATTTTAAAATTCTGTATGGGGTATATAGTTCTTTTCACTATGATCATCAGTTGTATTACTTAACATTGCAGTTTTCTAAGGTCACTGGATAAGAGTAGGCTGTGCGAGGATTTCTGTTAAATTTCGAGTAAAATACAAGTATTTTGTCCCATGTTTTCGGGTAATATTTGCAATTTCCATTGGCAACAACAGTTCTCTGACATGGAATATTATGAAAATGAAATATGTAGGTGAAATCTCCTAGAATGATTTCTCTCACCCAAGATCTAAATCACGCGTGATCTCAATCAACATTTATATTCATGACACCTACCTATTCACTTTTGGAATTCCGCACCGTAGTTTATATACATCATTTTATTTTCTCGTAATTTTATTTAAGAACCACTCAATCACTGTCAGCACAAAACGAATAAATGAGTTGATGTCGACCTATTTTTAGTTCAACATTAGGTGTTTCGGATGAGTTATATGCGTTCTTGAAAATATCGCTTATTACTTTTTATTAGGAACACTACATAACTACCGGATCTAAAGAAAACAATCTAACTTAATTGATTGTGCTTTAAGTTTATATTAAGTTTAGGTAGTGTAACGAAGTGATTTGTAGATTTATGAGAACCAGTGGTGGAACAAATCATCGTTACTGTGTCCATTTTGTGTCTGAAAGTTACTTCTTTGAATGATCTACACATCTATGTTTAGAGTTACTTCTTTTAAAAATGATTGCTTCCTTTCTTTGGAAGATTTCCACATCTTTTTGTATCAAGATGGAGTAGTAGAAAGCCAAAAATTTTCTTTCCCAAAAATTAATCACTTCTAAAAAATATAACCCCTGTAATTTAAACAGTATAATACTCATGTTTAACCATTAATTCGAGATATTCCGTCGAACTTTCGTATTCCAAAAATTAATCTCAGAAACATCCTAATAGCTCTGGGTAATTATATCGAAGGAACCATTTGAATAGTCGTAACATTTGTTTTTTTGCTATTACGAAATAATGCAACACCCTGTATATCTGGATCCACTATTGAAACGTAGATTTCATATGCCTCAGCATTATCTTCATATCGAGAAAATACATACTGTTGGGGCACCTGGTATAATCCTATTTAATTCTCCAGTTGAACGATTTTAGAAATCAGTTGCATCAATCTACGGATTCGGCTCATTTGATTGTTGTTTTACGAAAGATGAAAGGTATCAATCAAGTCGCGGTAGCATTTCATTCGAAAACATGCGAGAATCGCCCGATCTAACAATAGCTCCAATAATCTGATAATAGACTATTAAAGATTGAATTCGAATAATGTTTATTTCCACATAATGTTTATTGGTTTAAATTTACGCTCATAGATATCTGTGTATATCCCATAATTTCGATAGTTTGTTTTCCGAGGTACAGTATCCAGTTTCCTGAATTTTATTTGGAAAACTTTGTATACAATACGGAAAGGGATAAATCCGACGATAAAAACAAAAATCGTAGTCTGTGGCAGATATGATGTCAATGGAAATGATAGTGAGCAATATTTTTTTTTAATCGACTAACACTGAATCACATTAATTTTGATGAAACACATTTGAAGATTCTTAAGACGAATATATCAGTTTTTGGAAAAAAATTCTTTTTGACAAATTGGAACTCCCCCTTAAAAAAAAGAAAATATTAAATAAATCCAAAAAACTATTCACAAAGATGTGAAGATCATTCACTTATAGTTTTTTTCAGATAAGTGGGCTGTTGAAAAATTTTATTTTTGAAGAAATGTCTATTTTTAAGGATACAAGGTGTTTCAAATTCAATCCTCACCATTGGGAATCTCGGAAACTATGAGAGATACGTAGCAGGGAAAAAGTGGCAATGTGGAAGTGCATTTTTTTTCGAAAAATAAAGCCAAAAAAATAAAAACAATTTTCCGAAATTTCTGTTTTTTCCGGATATCTCCGGATATACTCGGAATTTAAGAACTTTCTCAACGACATCTTGATAGTCAGGTAAATGTGCAACTTTGCACCAATTTAACCATCTTCGTATCTCTCACAGTTTCCGAGATTCCAATGGTGAGTATCGAATTTGAAACACCCTGTATTACATTTTTATGACAAAACTAATTTTAATAAAATTCATCCAAATCAACTGTTCCAATGATGTATCTGAATTGTCAAGAACTCAAAATAAGAATTAGACGGGTTATGATGAAGCAGTCCGTTAGTATCATAAAATCCATGATGATCATTTGTTAATTTTTCTATTTTCTTTCAATATACTTTGAAAAATATGCTTTTCCTTCTCCAGTTTGAGTAAATCAATTATCCAGTTCATTCTTCATATCATAATTATGGCCTTGAAAATAATCTGGATAGAATCTAAACGGACATATGTATACAAAAAAACCAATCCAAAATATTTACCCAAAAAATTAAATTAACCCGACAGACGTCCAAATATTTGCCTCAACAAATTTCTAAATGGATTCCAAGACCTGAGCGAGTGGTAACGTGTTTAGTGTCTCAGAAGCCTAAAAATGACCGTAAAACGCCAGGAGCAGCCTATTTCATGAAGTTGTTGAAATACCTAATTGGAAACTATGAAAATGAACAGTTTGAACTGATAGAATTAGAAATAACTTTTCATCATACGTAATGATACGATAATAATTTCATTTGTTTTATGTACTCATAGAGTAATTTCGTATTAGCATTTCTGTTTAAAAAATATCTGTTTTTTTGCGTTAACCAGCTGTCGCACCCCTACGAACGACAACCCTCAAAAGCAAAACTTTTGCGAGCTAAGGACTAACGAGGACTTATCTTTTAACGTGTGCAGAATCATTCCAGCTTCAAAATATAGATTAGGTACTCTGTTAACGCCTGAAAAACTCAATGACAGTACGCCTTGCAACCCTGCACTTCAAGGGTCGTTTTATATCAGTGCGATAACGAGAGAACAGTGTGTTGTGTCGCAAGAAAAATTAAAAACAGTTACAAAAACCCAATTTGTCTATTAGATATATTCATCCATAATCTTGTAGAAAGTTAAAAAACAGGGTGTTCCTCAGGGATCCATACTGGGACCACTTTTTTTTAATGTATGCTAACGATCTAATAACGTATTTTCATGACTATACGATGGTACATATAGTTGCATATGCAGACTATACTAACATTTTGATCAAAGCAAAGAATATCATAGTAGGTACTTCCAGAAACAACAGAATTGGTCCATGAAAAAGTAATTACATGGACTACTAAAAATCATCTTCAAATATCATGATCTGAAAGTTATATCATATTCAACAACAAAAATGCTTAGTCTCACTGTAGATCACAATCTCACGTGGAATCCACATATTAATCTACTCTGCGATAAATTGAAGAAAAATTGTTACGCACTAAGATTCATGCGAAATCAATGCAGCAAAGAAGTTTTGCTCAGTCTTTACTATGCGATCATCAATTGTCATCTAAGATACGGAATTTTAAACTGGGGAACGGGATCTTCTACACAAAGAGTTTTTATACTCCAAAAATATGCTATCAGAATCATTGATGATCTAGAATAAAGACAGTCATGTAGAGATTCCTTCAAGAAATTGAAAATTCTCACTCTGTTTGTAATATATTATATTTATCATATTTTACACCCTATGGACGTCTTCCTTGTTACTGTGTAATACTTTGTAAAAGAAATTTTTATATTTTTTAACGAGAGAAGAAAATAAATATTATTATTATTATTAATTATACGTTTCTCTAAAAACCACACAATCTACAGTCCCCTTAAAACCAACCATACTCCAATTTCAGAATTTCACCGTTAAAAAAGTATTTTATTAGATACTCAAGTTATTATTTGAAGTTACGTCTCCGCGAAATAGAAATGAATGAATTTTATTATTCATGTGAAAAAATTTGCTCCGAAAGGAATGAGGTTTTCAGAAATAATTTTTATTTGAAAAAGCGGTGGTGTATAATAATAATAATACGTCTTTATACACTATAAAAGTACAATTGAGTATACAAAAAAAGGAAATAGAAAACAACTTTCAGTATAAAGGTGAATAGGCGGAGTATCAACCAAGGCTGTTTTTCAACTTAACCTCAACTCACAACTCACAATTATTCAGGGCATATTGCACTGACAAGAATGACAAGAATGAAAAGTCATGTCGTACAGCAGAAAAAATATATCTGAGATCACGACAAATTTATCACCAAAACAGATTTTTTTTAAACTTCAATACCATGTAGTTTACGATTTTTAACATGAACTTACTGTCACATAGAGTTTGTTCTCAAAATGGACCTTAAATTGATGAACCTCCTCAAAAATAACCTTTTTAATTAGGGAATACCCTGTGCATCAGAAATAGGAGGCCACATTCAGCTGCCAATAGCTTCGAGGTTCAATTCAACAAATCGAACTACACTTTTTTGGAAAGAAAGTTTTTGGCTTTCTACTACTCCATCTTGATACAAAAAAATGTGGGAATCTTCCAAAGAAAGGAAGGAAGCAATCAATTTCAAAAGAAGTAACTCCAAACATAGATGTGTAGATCATGCAAAGAAGTAACTTTCAGATACATTTTATGTCTGAAATTTACTGAAAGACTGAAAGTTTTCGAGTTTTTTTCGATTCGGCAACGTCTGAAATTTTACTATCAGTTGAGCAACTTACAAAATGAAATTTTACTAGTTTCATTGCTATTGACCGCATTTTATTGGGAATTTTAACGTTGATAATATGTCGAATATACAAAATTACAAAAAATAACGTAATTCTCTTCTTAACGTGAATATTCATTAATCATCGTGAAAAACACAAAGTAAATTTATAAAATCGATACCCACCTCTGCGTGTATTTTATACATTAACAAAACTTCAACCGAGACAATATAATGTTCGATCAAGTCAGTGTATTTTTTATGTGCACCATCGTAATGTAAACTTTACGATAGATAAACGGACGGTTTATCGATTTTGGAAGTTAAACAGGTTCGCTATTACTCAAAATAAAATAACTACTGAAAAACGTGAAATGTAAAAATAAGTACGTAAATCTACTAGAGAAATTATGAATTTAGGTTGATGGTGTCGTAGATCGATAAATCTTATACGTAGGTGTACAGGTACCTAGTTACAAATTTCAAGAAATTCCAAAGTTGTAAGACAAAAGGATAAATTTCGCTGAAAACCTACTAATTACAATTATCAATCTAAAATACAGAATGAAAAATTGTAAAATTGCTTATGCCTGTTCTTCGACCATACTAAGACTTTTTATATAGTCAGTCACCAGGATCTCCTTACAACCCTAGAAGTCGTGGGTGTCAGAGGGAAAGCGCCTAGAAAAGAGCTATCTAGAAAAGCGAACACAAAAAGTGAAAATAGTTGTTGCACTCAGCGAACACAAAAAAGAGTATGGTGTACCCCAAGGAACCGTTCTAGGCCCAATACTTTTCAACCTTTACATAAACAGTATACTCACTTTGAACTGAAATGGAGAAATTATAGATTATGCTGACATTGCAGCAATATTTTATAAGGCATATTCTTGGGAGGGACTTAAAGACAAAGTAGAAGAAGACTTCAAGTATATAACTGTCAGGCTTTTAACTGTTAACCTCGAAAAGACCCATTTTTTACCTTTCTGCTTCAGTAAATCCACTACTCCCACCTACTAACCACCCATCGTACAATCATCATCATCATCATCAAATTTGTAACCAAAATGAAATATCTGAGATTGATCTCCAAGTCACATCTGAGATGGGATCTACACATAAAATACGTGATACAAATATTGCATCTATAATATACAGATTCAAAATTCTTAAAATATGCTTACCGTTCAAATACCTAAAAACTTTATATTGTGCTCTGAAAGTCACCTTCGATATGTAAAGTAAAGTAAGTTTATTGACTATGTTACATACTCAAATATGTTTGTAGCAAGTCATTTACAATCAAAATGAGTCATAAATATTGGACCAAACACGAACATTTTAAATATTAGACAACACAAACATTTCAAAAATTATTTAAAATATCTACACAGTATAACCACAGAGTTTGACCAACGTACACATGAAAAAAGAAGAAGAGATACCACATAAACTATTGTCAAAATTAGGTTGTAGAAATATGTTCTAAATATTCATTGACTGAGTAAAAACCGTATCTCAGAAGACAGTTTTTCGCTGTTTTTTAAACTTAGATTGACTGAGAACTTTAAACTGAAAAGGAAGACGATTATACAAATTTGGGATGATTCTGCACCCGTGTTAGGAATCACACGTTACAAGGTAAGACCTCGTTAGTTATTAGCTCGCATAAGTTCCGACTCCTGAGGGTTGTCGTGCGAGAGCTGGTTAACGGAAAAAACAGATTTTTCAAACAGATAGTCCAGGCTGTTTTTTTGAGATTGAGACTGTTTGATCAAGGAACTCGGCTTTTTGTGAATTTCTACTAAAACTGCATGTATGAACAAGGTGTAACAGAATAACTGTAAAACATTTAAGGAGGTGATTCCTCATCCAATAAAAGATGGGATCTATCAAATAAAGAAACTTCATTGGAGCATCCCTTGTTAAGATACAGCCCCTTGAAGGGGGTACATAAAATTTGTATAACAATTTTTTTCATAAGCACTGAAAAAGTTACAATATTGCAAAACCAGACGTTTTGTACTACCAAAAAGACACTTAGCCAGTAATTTATTTGGTTTACTCCATGGTTGTGAGGGGTGGAAAACACAACCCCTAAAATTTATATCCAATTTAACTTTTTGTCTTATTATTTGTTTACCCAAAATTTATTTCCGATAGCCTGTTTCATTCTAAACAAAAAATGTCTCTTAGGTTTTTTGCCCAAAATAAACCAGTTGGCAGCAAAAAAATATTTTACGAACAACTTATTTTCTTTTTGACAATTTCATGCCTATCCTAGATCATTAACAAATACAAAATTACAAAAAAGTATCGACAAATAAAAACTCCACATACACAACGTTGATACAACTAACAACAGCTTATGCACAAAAGCAATAACTGTGAAACTCAGCTAGTGAGTAAAAGCACTTTTCTAATAAAACATCATATCAGCCATATCAGCCATTTCAGCATTCAGCTTTCGTAAAGTCGGGCATGGTACCAAAAATCACTTTAAAAACTCCGAACTGTGAATTTGTCAATTAATAGTTAAAAATGTGACAGCGAACTTCTATTTTTATAAACAAACTTTCATAGCCTACTCAATTTAATTAACTTAATTTGCAAGCGGAGAGTGACAAAAATTGTTGAAATCAAATTTGGCTATAAAGTAATATGCATCGATATAGAAAATTGTAAATATCTCGAAAACGAACACCTCCAGCGTTGTTGAGGAGGTTTACCTTTTTTACTTGGAAAAGGTGTGGGAATTAGGTTTTTCCCACGTCAAAAAATCCCGAGTACCGAATTTTGTGCAAATAACATATTTTTTGCAAGAGTTATTTTCAAAAAGCGAACAAAAAAATTCAATTTCAACACCCTGTATCTTCTAAACGAAACATTTTCGGACACAAGTTCATATGGACTTTTTTTCTTAAAATTCTCTCAGGAATACGTCACTTGAATATTTCAACGTACTTATGTTACACCTTGTATAAGGAGGCCAGTTTATTCAATATTAGAAAATTATACACCTATCACTGTATAGGTACTATGAATGTTAAACTCGCCTCTTACATATCTCACTCACATACACGACACCCGAGCGAGATCCGAGAGAACAATTAGTGTTCCTTTTTGTAAAAATGTATATACCCAAAAGTTTGTTACTTATTTCGGGCAGAAACTTGTCAATCAAGTTCCCATTGAGCTAAGAATTTAAAAAAATATTAATAAGCCCAAGAAAACAATTAGATCCTTCGTTGACCACAACTTTAATTTCTTAAAAGAAACATTTGGATCAATCCACTGAATTATGCCGGAACGATTTTTTTATCTCACTTAGACCTGCCTCCCTTCCGCCTGACTGTCTGGTCCAATTTTTATTTCTTTCTGAATTGAAATGATGGTAATTTTTCTTACGTAAATTTATGGTTGTTCCAGATCTAGGAAAATACGCAACACAAGCTTTGCTTAGGTGTTTCCCAATAACTGAACACCACCATTTATTGTTATTGTTATTTTTTTAAATTTACAGTAAGTATATATATATAACTTACTGGAATAAGATGGTATGACTTACATTTTGCCCAAAAAAAAACTTGAGAAAGTGCTACAATTCGTTTTTGTCATCCTCTCCCAGTCATTCGAGGTGTAAGTAAGCATTTTGAAGACGATCAACCCTTACCTAAAATTGACTGCGGGTAATGACCGAAATAGCGTCGGGACACATTTACAAACGTTACTTTGTCATTCAAATTAAACGAAAGAATGGCTGAATGCCATTAAATTAATAGGTGGGTGGCGGATGAAACTCCGTCTCGCGGCCCACCAAGGCCCACAACGGCAGACTGCGGTTCTAGAATCTGCATCCAGCTCATTACACAGGTAAATTAAACTCGGGATCGAGGAATCACCTGGGGAGGTCTATTCGACTGCTGGGGGCGATTTACGGTCGGGACAATTACATGGTGGCGGATTTGAGCGCAGTTGTCGGACCGTGTGAATTTTCCTTATGTGATGGAATTAGCCGACACTCGATACAAATATCAGACAGTTGTCGAATCTGTCAATTCTATTCGACCGTCGATTAAATTTACTACTGAGATGGAGGTAGCTAAGCCAATACATTTTCTAGACTTCACTATCACTAAAATTGAAAATGAATATGTTTTTCTGATGAAAGTTACACTGGTGACTCTTCAAGACCATTGAAAGTGTGTGAGAATTAATATTGAATTTACATCAGGAACATACATTAACAGCAACAAGAGTGTAAGAAAACATTTTGAAACAATACGATGACAATACGATACGATGCCAGTGAACACCAATCTAAGTTCAAAGATTATGTGTATATAACTGGAGAAAAGTGTATTATTTCGAACAGCTCCTTCGAAATGGATCGTACTTGGGTACCCGTTACCCGTATTGGATATTGGCGAAATAGCAACAAGCTAATATCAGAGAACAACTTTTACTATTTTGAATGTTTCAGAAATCAACCAAAAACACTGGCGTTTATCACATTACAAAACTTCCTTGGTATCTGTCGAGGATGTTCGAAAATGAAGTTTATCAGGCATGAAAAAATTACGAGTATCATTAGATTTTTTCCGATTCTGTATAAGGCAGATTTGCACTTCCGAAACGTTAAGATAAATATCGGTATAAATCCTTAGCCTTTTTCAATAGGAAAAATTATCAAATGATAATAATAATGCTTCTCAAAAATTTCTGATTCTCATGTCTATGCGACGAGGCATGGTGACTTATTTAGAATGACAAAGCATCGTACTTCACTTTATGAAAGCAGTCCTAAGTTTAATGGAAT
>WOGR01003487.1:0-15838 GCA_015342045.1 Leptinotarsa lineolata
ATACAGTCGACTGCTGTTTACTTTCGGGCTCATACGCGTAAATCCACGATTCATCACCTGTCACGATGTCATAGACATGTTTCGAAGCACCGCGATCGTATTTTTTGAGCATTTCCTTCGACCAATCGACACGAGTCATCTGAGTCCATCTGGAGGAAAACCTGACTGGTGAATTATATTTGGAATTTCTTCGAAACCTCATTCACCAATAGATTCAAAAAGTTGCGGCTAACAATCAAGGTGAATTCGAAATTCCACATTTCCTCAGGCCTGTATGGAATTGGTTGGATCAGACATATCCAGACATGAGGATTGATAGACACGGTGTATTGGAATGGCCTGCTTGTTCACCTGATTTGACTCGGTTTTGTACTTTGGGTCTATATCAAATCGAAAGCACCTTTGGGCGATAAGGGAACTTAGAGACAGAATTATCATAACTTGTGGTAGCATTACCCCAGAAACATTCAATAATGTTAGGAATGAGTTCGAAAATAGACTATTTTACTGTCAGGGGGTTCAAGGAGAACATTTTTAACACCCACTGGAATGATTTTTTTCATGTATGATGTGAATAATAACGAGGTTAAATGAAATGTTATCGTTTCATGTCTATGACACATATATTGCAATAGATGTTACTAATTCAGTCATCTTCCCAATGAACATTTATTTCAGAAAATTTTACATCGAGTGGTGGAGTTGCAGAATTGCTAGTCCAAAATTCAGTAGTGCAAAAGACGTTGAGTAAAAAATGTTTCATTAAATAACTAATTCATTAACACTATCAAGAATGACGGATATGTAGTTAGTTTATTCTGATTTCCACTTTGAAATTTCAGAGCTACATACACTTTGGGAAATCTACAAGGATTCAATAACCAGCTGGTCAACACCACGAAGAAATTCACATATTTCGTTCCAAGAGACAAAGCCTGGTTTGACGCCAAAGTGACATTACCGACGGCCATCAAGACGTTATTCATGAAGGAGTACGCGTATCATGTGAGTAAAAATCATATCATTTTTTTTTCTTTGAAAAAAGACTGATAAGTAGTAGAATCAACACATTTATATAGGTCATCATATTTGAGTCGGTGTTTTTTTTTAAACCAGTAGTACAAGATTCTGGATCGCCTAAAACTTTCACTTCTCTTAAATTATTCCATCGCCCCATTTCGAGGGTGGGGTGGGCTCTTGCGATGACTAACGAACCGCATTTCTTTAATTATAGGCTACTGCCACTTTGGAACGCCACCTGGTTATCTCAGACGAACCGTACACAATGGAACGAATCAAGCGGATGACAAACGAGAGCAATACTTTCGGGACGTTCGGCCAGAGGAAGGAAGTCGAATTGCCCACTATGAGGGGATCCCTGAAGCTTTTCGTAGAGGAACGTCAGGATAACAGTGAGTATTTTTCGGATTCCGGGGTTGATGAAAACGAAAACTGATTGACTGATCGAGTCGATAAATTTTCCGAAGGCGGAAGGTCTGAAAACGGTTTCAGAGAAAGTTCGCAGTATTTAATTACGTTGGTTACACATTTTTTACAATTTTTAACATTTCGTTTGTTGACATCCATAGTAGATCAAATAAAATGAAAATTATTAAATCACAAAATTATTAATGTCCGGTTATGTCGTCAGTCGTCACACGAAAACTGATTGACTCGATTGGAAATCTTCTTCTCATCTACAAGGACAATTCTTCAGGCCAGTCTAATCTTATTTATACTGTAAGTTCAATGGACTGACACCTACTTAACAACTTTTTCAAACAATGGAAGTTCGAACTTATAACATTCACATAATATCTTGTCAGCAAGAGTTTGACACTGAAGATAAGCTGAGTGGAAAGGCTTTTCCTGGTCCAACAATTGGCCAGGAAAACCCATCAACAATTCCAAAATATCTCGCCTATCGAAAATTACATCAGTTATGTTAATGCCCCCAATGATGGCGACCGAGAGGGAGGATTTGATAGTGTTTCAGATAATATTTTACTATCAACTTCGAGTGAATTGCCTACTGTTTGTCAGCATGGATAAACTGAAAGAAAATATTTTTCTTGGCGAAGCGATTGTTCAAGCTATGATTCCATCGGCAGCTCTAAATATCTCGCTTATGATCAGATTTGTTGACGAACGCAATGAATGCAAACTGAAACAAAACGAATTATTCAGAATGCCATTCGGACTACATAACGCACCACATACATCTCAACGTTTAGACGCAACTTGTGGATACAATGCAAAAGCAAGATTTGTACTTTGTTTTTGATATCAAAACTTCCATTTCGAATGGCGCATCAATAGTTCTGATATCAACTTGTATAAAGATCAAGAAACATGCAACACTTGCCAGCAATATGATGAAATTAAGGATTTCATTATTATAACTGACGCCAGTGCTTACGCAGTCAGTGCAAGTATGAAGAAAACCACAAACTTTGTACCTGCATACAAAAAAAGTATTGCCTATTCAATATTGAGTATTGGTTATCAGGCAAAAACTAAATGAGTAAATGAATATTGTTTGAGAATATATATGATTATCTTATGGCTTTAAAAAAGTGCAAGAGATTTTTTTATTTCCACTTACATTTACACTTCTTTAAGTTTTATACTTACTTTGTTCATTGCCCACTAAATGAATTGTATACCACTCAATGAAAGTAATGACAAGTCGTCTTCATCCCATTCTATTTTTCATTTTTAGTTCATTGATTTCATATTTTTCTCGTTTTCTCCATTAGTTTACCCAGAATCCGGTAACACAAGTAAGTAAATCGTGAGAATTTGGTGAAAGATGATTCCTATGTAACTGTTCTTGTTCAAATATCCACTTTAAATTCGACTGTATACAAATGAAATCGCGGTAACCGGTTTTATAAGGCACAAATAGAATTTTCATTGCGTTTCAGCAGATCGCCAGATTATCTCAGATTCAATTCTGAATTAAATTATCTTTCGCGCTGCGTAATTAGATTATGGTGAACATATTATCGACAAATAGAACGCAAAATCACAAAGAGCGGATTCATTCTCATCAACCGACTGAAATTGAATCAAATGTAAACTTAATGTGGGGTTTGAATGCCAGAAATAATGGAACTTTACCGATTCAATACGTATTTTCAAATGAATCCACAATAATTTCATTCTGTTGACAAAATACTCGAAGCCAAGCATCAAAATTTGGCATATACGAGGGTGGTCTGAAAAGTTTCTAACCTCAATATGAAGATAGCATTTGTTTTTGAAAGGCAATACGCCTACGATTATGAGCATGTGAAAAGAACTTGTTTGTCATATATCAAATCAACATTCAGGCATGAGAAAGCTGTTCGCACTGTGGGTGCCGCGTTTGCTCGCGTTAGACCAAAAACGTATTCGAATGAGCATTTCCAACGTTCTGTTGGATTCTTGGTTCTTGGTTTTTTCCAGTAAGTCGTTGATATACAATAAAAAGAGGGTTGAAGACAATATGGATCCCCTGACGGTTAAAGTATTCGAGAGATATTCATCGACAGCCACTTGCAGTGAACATTCTTTCAGGAAGCTAGAGAGCCATACACAAGAATGATCCGACAAGCCATAGCATTGAAGTTTGGCCAGCAAACCCTCATGCCACACACTGTCAAAGGCCTTAGAAATATCAATCGCAACAGCTCTTGATTCTCCGTATTCCTCGACTGCATTATTCCAAATATAGGTGACATAGGATAAAAGGTCGCCTGTTGGTCTTTGTTTCCGAAAGCCATATTGACGATCGCTCCAGATGTTAAAACCTTCAAAATATTTGAGGATATGGTGATTTACGGCTTTCTCCATGATTTTTGATATCACTAATAACAAAGCAACTGGTCTGTAGTTGTAGCTAGATCTTACTCACCAGATCTTGCCCCAAGCGGCTTTTCTCAGTTCCCTCATCTGAGAATTGCGCTTGGAAGACAGATATTATCGTCAAATGAAGAGGAAAACCTTATTGAACATCTATTTTGCAGAAAAAAACGCCGAGTACTATTTGGACGAGTTACAGAGATGGGAGCGTTGCTGGGAGAAGTGCATAGAGTTGAAAGGGTGTTGAGAAATTAAGTGGAAAAATCTGAAAAATTGTCTTGTATTTTTGTTAGGTCGGAAAATGTTCAGACCATCATCAAAGGTACCTATATAGGTAATGTGACATCAAAAAAAATATGCCTACATTTACTTGTATGACATTCTTTGACAAGAAAGAACAGTATCTGAAGCGACTGGGAAGTGAAAAATGTGCTACAACTTTTCTCTTCACATACTTTTCGCATATACCAAATCTCATTTTGATACATCCAATATTCTAGAAGTTACGATTCGTCAAATACATTCGTTGACACCCTGTATAGATCTGAAATTATTATTCTATGTTTCCGTAACGAATTGTCGCCATGAACTTCGTAATGAATCGAAACTAATTTACATACTCCACACGAATCAGAATTAATTACCATGCGGTATTGTGAAAATTACATTTGCCAGCGTGAGGATTATCCTTCAATCGAATTAAAGTGTAGTTTTCTCAGTAAATAATCAAAAACGTTGCTGATTCAAATATTCCAGTCGAAATTAAAGTTCTGTTTTGTCCAGTGCGCACTAATAAAATCACGCTTTCGTATTTTGTGCACCGTACACGAAGTGAATAAGTTAAAAGTAATGCTACAGAATCGCTAAACATCGTAGTAATGGAAGTAGGCTAGCTTTTTCCTCTTCTTTCCAGAACACTCCAAAAAAGAATATAGATGATTCAAAACATACCTGGAAACTATATTTTGTCACTTTCCGCTACGAATATTACTGGAGTTTTATGCCAACACCAAACTAATATTTGTAACACCTCGACAAGTGTTTCAATCTTTCTCTTGAAGATGATCACTTGGAAGCAAGATTTGATCTTTCAACAAGTATCAGCCAGCTCAATTCAATTTCTATATCTTTGAAGGAAAACATTTTTTTCGTTGGAGGAGAAATAAATAAAATTGAGTATTTTGCAATTTCATCTGCGTTACTGTCATTTATCGTGATTCCTGATACTTCTAATAAAATGAGAATCGTTTCTTGCTTTTCACACTATACAGCTAGATGACGCTAGTCGTATGGCATTCACCGCTTTTTTAGTCAGTACTAACCTTCAAAAGAAAGCTATCTTGGGATGGAAAATACCATCAGCAATAAACCAAAGAAAAAAATGTTTCATCAAGACAACGCACCGTGACACACGTCAATCAAAACAATGGCAAAACTACGTGAATTGAACTTCGAAATGCTTCCACATTCACCGTATTCGCCAGATTTGGCTCCTAGCGACTACTGGCTGTTCGCAGACCTCAAAAAA
Organism: Leptinotarsa lineolata; assembly: GCA_015342045.1. Classification (NCBI taxonomy): domain Eukaryota; kingdom Metazoa; phylum Arthropoda; class Insecta; order Coleoptera; family Chrysomelidae; genus Leptinotarsa; species Leptinotarsa lineolata. The sequence goes on from WOGR01003487.1 coordinate 5,375, forward strand.
ATGCTATATTACATCTGATAACATAACAGTAACAACAGTACATTCTTTCATTCTCTGCTATTATTTATTTCTAACCTATTATTCTTCTTCTTTATTATACATTGTAAACACAGTGTTAGGAACTTCATTCATACCACATGTAAACTACAAAACTGGTGATATCTACCAATCATACGAGAAAATCATTGCAATCAAGTAATTCATCTTAACAGTTACTTGATGTAGGTATGCTAGTAATATTGATGATATAATTCGAGTAACTCTTACAAAAACGTAGTTTTGAATTTTCGCGCCATTTCTTATAGTTTGCTAGTCATCCCATAGGGGCGCTGACATCAATAATTCACACTTATAAAGCATGTTCTAGTCCTTGAGTTATCTTTTTTTTCTTCAGCTTTCATAATCAACTGGAAAGGAGAGAAAATTCCCGTGTTCAGACCAAACGTCGAATGCACCAACGGCATCATCCACGTCATTGACGCGCCATTCCTCAAAGAGGGCGACATCCAAGTGAGCAAAGCTTCAATTCTAGCGATAGCACCGCAGATCGTAATGATCCTCGTCGCCAAATTCCTCCTCCTCTAAAACCTTCGTCGCTAGTGGGATGATAATCATCAAATTGATCGAATACAGGGTTTTTGTAAAGAGTTGTCCGTGTATGGTACAGGATGTTTCGCAAAAGCTGATTCGAAACGAAGGTTTTCTGTCGGTCTTTTTCGGAACGGCTTGTAGTCGATTCGATTATTGAATATATTTTTTCATTTATAGCAGATACTGTCTACGACTCTTTATATCAACTTTTCCTGTTTCATATGCAATACTTTGTGAAATTGAAGAGTTATCTCCAGTTTTCATAATCACGTTTTTTCCAAATGATCTTTTCAGTGCTTTAATATTCATACAAGCTTATACCGTACTCTCGGGAAGTAACTCGTTATTTCAACTTAGTTCGATATGAAATCATCTATTTTGTAAATAAATATGGAAACGACTCTAATGCGATAAAATATGCCGATAAGAAACACGGAGTGACTAGATTCAATCAAATGATCAGTTACTATCCGCTGGCCACTATTGGCATATTTTTGATAGATGACAAATAATTACTAGGAATTTTGTAATTGGAATGTAACAGTGTAAACCAAAAATTGAAGCATTTCAGATGTAAATACTCCAAATTTCTTATTTTATAAAATCTATTGATGTTAATATCGAATTTCAGATGTTTAATAAGAAAATTATATTACTTGCGAAATATAATATCGAATTAAATAATATTTTTACTCTCTAGTGTCCTTACATTCCAATCTGTTTCTTGAAATTCGAAGTTGTGATGTTAATGAGATCTATGATACAATTTTACAATGATGTTGAAACATTTCTTGATTGAGATACATTATGCATAAGGTTTGAACACGTGGTTAGCATTTTCTATAAAAGATTGATGTACCTTTGAACTATAAATTTAAAGAGCTCGAAACTGAAAAACAAGTCGGCGAAATCGCCACCAAGGTGTCTTGATCTCATTCCCATTGAAGAGTTAAGTTAGTAAAATTCTGCAAGTCACAGTAATGAACGCCTGGAGGCTATTATGATCTATAAAGTTCAGGCATGATTTAGTTCTGTTGATTTCCTTACTTTATCGTAGATTCATTTCAAATTCGTCGCCCGGAAAATACATTAACATGTGACCTTATTTTTATCGCTATCAACAGAAAACAACGTAATACAAATTGTACTTCATGTATGACAACATGTCCTTATTATCAATACTCATCCATTTTTAAATAAAAAATAATTGGCATTTAAAAAAGGGGCATTCATAATGCAACAAGGCATTTTGAATCAAAATGAAACGTTCCAATGTTTATTAGCCTTTTAGGCACTACCTAAATAAAACCGTTAAAAAGGAGTTACAAACGAACAGGTTTTGCTACAAACGAACATATTAAATTGCAAATTAACTTATGTAGTCCTTTCTTTTGGATATTGATCATAAAAATAAAGTTTCATTCGCGAATCATTTGATCAGGCACGTTATAATTGTGCAAAAGAAAAATTTTATTCAGATTTGTGGACATATAATGTTAAATATAAATGAACGTTATTGAAAAAATCGCTAGTGTTTGTTTATAACTTGATCTGTTTGTTTGTAACCTAGTTTGTTCGTTTGTAACTTAGCTTCATCTTGCCTTGTCGTTTGGCTTCAAAATGTAAGTTTGAACTGGTTCATGATGTTTACAATGTTCCGCTGGTTCACCTCATTTTGATTGCGGATTTTTTATGCTTCGTGTATCTCAGCAGGGGATCTGAAGGTCATTTTTTCTCTGAAATAACAAATATTCGACTCGTTGATCTCCTTACTATCCCTCAATGTGAATCAAAACTATTGCTCTCAATATAGGTATAACACACTGGCATATGATCGAATTCTGTTATAAACTTTGAGCTCCCAAATTAAATCAAAAACTCGAAAAGATGAAGTTTCAATCAAAATCTCAATTTCACTCTGAGAATCAACAAGTATCTGTGTTCAATGCCTAGAGTGGTGTTCACTGTGAATTCTACAATAAGCATATGGAATTTCGCTTGTAATCTTAAGATGTAAATATGTGTGGATGTGTATAAATGTTAATATTACTGACAGTATATATTTATAGTAGAATTTAGAATAAATCACCGTTTTAAAGTTTTTAGTACCTCATGAAAAATGCTTTCACACAAATTGTTTGTGAGCACTGAAATGCTTCATAATTATATTGAATATACAAAGAGCGAACCATATATGAAATATATGCCGAGCACTTTTTGTGGTTTTTTAAAATCACACCTCAACTTTGTATATTTACATATGTGGTAACCAAAGAACCCGTTTTAAGATCGAAAATACTCTCTTCTAAAATACTCACCGTTGTATAAGACATAATATACAAAAATTAGCAAGCATACGTGTTTGTGTGACAGAAAAAACATTCTAAAATTTGTTGTAGAAGTAAAATAGAGTTATGTATTTTTTCGGATTGATTGACTGACTATTTGAATACTTATACAAAAAAAGGTGTCGATATTTAAAACATCTTTTGTTAATGAGGTAAATGTTTATGGAAATTAATTATATAAATGTTGCAATATAAATAACGAGATGATTATTAGGGCAGGATTCTATGAATAGTGCTAAATTGATATTGATGGAATCTGGTAACGCAGTAGAAGGAACAATAAAATCTCATTTTGTTATATTCAGTTTCACATCTGGAGTGAAATCCTCATCATACTCACCGAAGATTTTATACCATATTTGTTTCCCTTGCAATATCAATGTCTACTTTTATGGAATCACCCACGTTTATATATAAATACAGACTGTATCGCTATCATGACAAACAAACTATATTAAATGTTTTTGAGCTTGAAGTTTAGAGAAAATAGACCTAATTGTGTGTAAATTATAAATATGCACTGCCAATGTTACATCTACTTGATTTCCTTCAAATGGTTCAAATACTCATAGTTTTAAACTCTCTCTACCTTACTTTCTGACTATATTATTAGGTTGAACAACAAGAAAACTTGGATGGCATTGTATTGTGAGAGATATGGATGTGAGAAATTGTTAACAAAGTATGTGCTTTTGAAGTGTAATCGTATGAATAATATACAGGCGGTATATGTTGTATCCTGAAGATTCTTTGTTTCTGAAAGGCAGAATTCGAAATTCAAACATAAAACAATGGCATGGGAGCACTATTTGCTGTCAGATACGAATCAACTCTGTATCGGTAGATATCCCTGTTGGCTGAAGCCAACAAATATGATTTGAAGATTTTAAGATTACTTCAATCATACTTTTGTAGACGTCATCAAACATCGAATCGCAAAAATGTCCGCTTTTGAAAGTTTGTCGTCATTCTCACCAAAAGACTACACAACCGCTATAATGATTAAATTAAAATGAGAAATGAAGAATGGCTTCATTTTTTATTGCCATTGTCGTTGAGAATGGACCCAATATACAAATCATTACAGATATAATAAGTATATTATGTTTGCTTGCAGAAACTAGTGACAGTCTTTCTGTCACTGCCATTCTTCGGATATAGTGTTAAAATTATTTCAATATTTGACAGCTGTGACGTCATTGGTGGAATTATTTCAACGTGAAAGTACAATTATTTCAAACAAACTGGAATACTTTCAAGTCAAAATATGGCTATAGTTGCTCGAAACTCTGCTGACCTCTCTTGATAAATAGGCTTAGCTTTATAGATGTTATTTTTATGAAAAAAAAATGTTTGAGCTAGCTGGGATTCCCCATTTGAGCAACAAAGAAATTTCAGGATCCTTGTCAATTGGAAATATGGATGACTGTTATATGTAAACGTTTATTTCAGAATAAAAATATTTATAGAAAAAAGGCAGTCCAGTTTCAATCACACATTCTTTAACAATAATATTTCTTATGAAAGGTTTTGCAAAGTAGTGGGCCGGTAATATATAGACCAAACCAAATCCGTCAAAAAAGCCTTTTTTATAATTATTCCTTGCGACTAGTATTGATGAATTTCTCTGTAACTGATCGATGTGCGACATTAATTTGTCATTCACACATTGAACTGTTTACATGTTTTCGGAATTGTTTTTCTTTATATTTTGAATTACAAAATGATCTGTGCGGTTCTTAAACCCGAGTCTTTATGGTGAATAAAGCTATATTGATTCTATTAGAATTGTCATTCCTAGATAATGATTTTGTTGTAAATATTTCTATTTTCAATAAAGCATTCAGTGCTCGATGATTTTATTTTATATTTTCACCCTTTTTTACCTTCCCACAATCCCTCTAATCAAACGCATTATGCTGAAATTATTATTTCAGAAAAACATATTGGCAGTATGAAGTATACAATAGTTTCCTAAGAAGTGTTCATATTGCCAGTATGACCACGCCTGAGGAAGCTATTGTATAGTTCATACTGCTAGTATGAACACGCCCGAGGGAGCTAATCACTTTATTGTGAGATTTCCGCTGGACATTTTACAAAACCACATGTGTTTGGCTATACAATAGCTTCCTCAGACGTGTTCATACTGCTCGTATGACCACGCCTGAGGAAGCTATTGTATAGTTCATACTGCTAGTATGAACACGCCCGAGGGAGCTATTATACATATCACTTTATTGCGAGATTTTCAGTGGATAATTTACAAAACCACATGTTTTTGGCTATTGTTTCGTTCCTACTGCTAGTATGAACACGCACGAGGGAGCTATTCACTTTATTGAGAGATTTCTGCTGGACATTTTACAAAACCGCATGTGTTTGGCTATACAATAGCTTCCTCAGATACTGTTAGTATGAACACGCCTGAGGGAGCTATTCACTTCGCTGGATATTTTACAAAACCACATGTGTTTGGCTATACAATAGCTTCCTCAGGCGTGTTCATACTACCGGTATGACCACGCCTGAGGAAGCTATTGTATAGTTCATATTGTTAGTAGGAACACGCCCGAGGAAGCATTGTATAGTTCACTTTGTGAGATTTCCACTGGACAGTTAACAAAACCACGTGTTTGGCTATACGCCTGAGAAAGCTGTTGTATAGTTCATACTTCTAGTATGAACACGCCAGAGGGACCTAATCACTTCATTTTTTGATTTCCGCTGGAGTTTACAAAACCACATGTGTTTGGCTATACAATAGCTTCCTAAGACGTGTTCATACTGCCAGTATGACGACGCCTGAGGAAGCTATTGTATAGTTCAAACTTCTAGTATGAACACGCCCGAGGGAGCTATTCACTTTATTTTGAGATTTCCGCTGGAGTTTACAAAATCACGTGTTTGACTATACAATAGCTTCCTCAGACGTGTTCATATTGCCAGTATGATCACGCCTGAGGAAGCTATTATATACTCCATACAGCCAGTAAGTAAGAACACGCATGAGGAAGCGACTGTATAGTTCACTTTGTGATTTTCTCAATAAAACATTGTGAAGTAAAAAAAACGTGTAATTTATTTGTCAATTTTTTCAAAATATAATACTCTTCAATAAATAAGTTATAATGATAAGGTTGATTCAAGGTACGTAAGTAGTTAGAAATCCAACAAACTCTTTTTGGTATTACCACCACACCCCAAGAAAGGAACGTTTTCTCTCCTACCGTCTCCATCATCTTGAATATCTGCAGCAAAAAAAAAACTTTAGTAATAGAATTGCTATCACGAATGATAATAGTTCACCAAATTTAATATCGAAAGGCAGAGGATGTCTTCAATTTTTTAAGACTAACCTGGAGGGAGATGCAGCATATCTATCGAGAATCTTTTCCTCCTAAGTTTGAAAGCGTATTCGACTGAGCCCGGATGTTTGGACGATAACGAATTGATGGCCGCCAACTTGGTCAGGTAAAAGAAACCGTGATATTCCGACAAACTTTGGTTGTGCTCCAACTCGGTCCCGCTGAAGGCTTGGAGCCTCATCGCTATATCACTGGAGTGGATGCATCTGTCCAAAGATATCTGAAAGAAAAAATTCGGATAAGCAATTTCCGTCAACTATCGAGAACCATCCGAATCGACTCACTTCATGATACAGATGCGTTGGAATGGTTATGACAGCCACGGAATACGCGGAGCGCACGAGCGCCCTCAGGCAGAAAATGAACATGTCCAGATCGCGGGTGCTTTCTATCGAATGCAGAGACTTCCGATGCGGAAGCCACATCGGAGAACCCAGCGAGTGCACTCCTATTCGTAAGATTGACCGCTTTTCGGGGCTATCTTTCAGGAAAAATTTGCCCTCCTTGATTTTGTGTTTTATCGACTTTAGCAAGTCGTTGTAGGCGGGATTGGAGTATGTTTTGGTACCTGAAAAGAAGTTATTCGGAACGTACAAAAATGTTTTCGGTGTTGAAGAAATTTGATTTTGGTAATGACTCCTTGTCATCACATCCATAATTTTTTTTATTCTAAAATATATTCAATAAATAAAAAATGGAGAAGGTTCCCAAATGATAAATTTAACTCTGAAAAGCTATTATTGAGAAGGGACTCCAATTGTCTTCAAATCTTTTTCATAAGTACCACTGGTCTCAACTTCGTCTTTGTTATTTCATAATTCTGACATAAATTCTGAATTTCATGTTTGAAAAATGAAATTCTGTGTTGAAATATGTTATTGCAACTTTGAAATAACCTCCCTGAGTTTAATGAGTCGATTAGGTTAATTTACTATATGAACTTCAACCGAAAATTCCAGGTTATGTAGGCTGATAGAATATCATTGAAATTTATTGATGAAAATTGAAATTTAATTTGAAAATTGAAATTTAATGTTGAAAAATTGATACTCAATGTTGAAAATTCAAATATAATGTTGGAAATTGGAATTTAATGTTTAAAGTTGAAATTCAATGTTAAAAATTAAAATTTAATGTTGAAAATTTTAATTTAATGTTGAAATTCAGTGTTGAAAATTAAAATGTAATGTTGAATTCAATGTTGGAAATCGAAATTCAATGTTGAAAGCTGAAATTTGATGAAAAAGCCGAAGTTAAATGTTGAGAACTGAAACTTAATGTTGGAAGTTGAAATTTTATGTTGAAAGTTGAAATTTAATGTTAAAAATTGAAATTTAAAGTTGAAAATTGAAAAATTCCATGTTGAATTTCGAAGTTGGAATTTGAAATTTAATGCTGAAAACTAAAATTTAATGATAAAAATTGAGAATAAATGCTGAAATTTTAAATTCGACGTTGAAAACTAAGTTTCATATTGAAATTCAGAGTTGAAAATTGAAATTTAATGTTGAAATTCAATGTTGCAAATCAACATTTTATATTGAAAACTGAAATTTAATATTGAAAACTGTAGCTCAATATTGAAGATTTAAATTCATTATTGAAAAATGAACTTAGTTGTTGAAATTTTGTTGAAAATTGAACTTTGATGTTGAAAACTGAAATTTAATGAAAAAACATAAGTTTGATGTTGAGAAATGAAACTTAATGTTGAAAACTTAAGCTCAATGTTGAAGATTGAAATTCATTGTTGAAAATTGAACTGTATTATTGAAATTTAGTTGAAAATTGAACTTTAACTGAAATTTTATGAAAAAACAAGTTTATTGTTTAAAACTGAAACTCAAAGTTGAAAGCCGAAACATGTTGAAAACTGAAAGTCAGTGTTGAAAGCTGAAACTCAATGTTAAATATTAAAACTCAAACTTACTGTTGAAAACTGTTCAAAATTGAAATTTAATGTTGAAAATTGAAATTAAATGTTGAAAACTAAAAATTGAGATTTAATGTTGAGAACTGACATTTGATGTTGAAAACTGTAATTTAATGTTGAAAGCTGAAATTTAATGTTGAAAACTGAAATGTAACGTTCAAAATAGAAATTTAATGTTGGAAACTAAAATTCAATGTTGAAATTCAATGTTGGAAATTGTAATTGGTTGTTGAAAACTGAAATTTAATGTTGAAAACTGAAAGTTAATGTTGAAATTCAATGTTGGAAATTGTATTTGGTTGTTGAAAACTGAAATTTAACGTTGAAAACTGAAAGTTAATGTTGAAAACTGAAGTTTGATGTTGAAAACTGAAATTTGTTTGACTAAAATACTCACCATTTTCTATCCTCTGCCCCGTCCAATAACTAATATCCGAGTTTTCTATATCATTCAGTGACATGTTCTTAGACAAGTCATAATTGTGTCCAATATGTTTGATATTACGATTCGAACTATCTGAATTCGTAGGTAAATTCTGATATCTGAATGCTATTTGCATTTTATCACTAGCCCCAGTGGTTTTTGACACCTTTTCTGGTTCAAGATCACTTTCAATCACAGCTGGTAATTCTTTGATCTATAAAAAAACAATTGTTTCAACATAAAGAATGGCGTTTTTTTGCGAATCCGAAAATAGAAAAAATGAGACTCATAAAAATCAACAGGACTACATACATTACGTTGAAATCGGGCCCAGAATGGATCCTTGGGTTACAATACAAATTATATGTTCATATTTTTGTTTTCCTGTCAAAGATTGGTGTGATTTGTAACCATTTCACTTCACATATCCTCAGAAACTACAGTGGCAATACAAAATATAAAAGATTTTACTGTATTTTATTGAGAAATTACTTTTTTTTGTATCAAACATTGAGTACAGACAACAAAATCCTTATTACTAAACAGTTTTTTTTGACATTTCATGAAGATCTTTAAAAAGGTATGATACATTTAGATTTTATATTAATATAAGGAATAGCATCAGTTTGAGGGTTTCGAAAACACTTGAACAATGCAAGTGCACAAAAGATAATGTTTCCTTAATCAAAACAAAATTATCAATCATTATTTCACAACTTTTCCTAAACTGTGTTGTTTTCAAACTAGGGACATTTTTCAGTGCAGAATTTTGAATCATCAACATTTGTTGTCTTGATATTATTTAATATCATTTATAAAACAGTCATGTCTTTCAAATATAACACTTTTTACTGAGGATTTATTCAGTTACAATAAACTTTCAGATTATTTTACTACGATAAAGTTTTTTTTTTCATTTTCTGTAATAATCGAGATTGCTTGACAATTATTCGGATTTTAAATACTGAGAAATTATTTGACAATTATTCGGATTTTAAATACTGAGAAATTATTTTTCAAACTCTTGCACTTCAAGAAAAGCATCACAATTGAACTGTTGCCGATTATAGCTCTTAGTTTCGAAAGTATAATCTACATTCTTTAACTGTATTCACATTCAATATCCATTTGGTATATTAAAAGGTACTAAAATTGCAGCCCATTATCATTCGAGCGGACTGTAATTGTTGAAAAAAAATTGAACTGTTCTTACAGGTGAGTAACGAAAATATTCAGCGCAATGTACTCACAATATTGGAAGGATTAACATCTTGACTAGCTATCAAAGTAGAGTGCTTAGAAACGATACCCTCGGCAAGAAAATATTTCAGTACGATTTTTGAGTATGATCCATGGAAGTCTTCCTCTGGAAAACAAATAAATGCGTTAAAATTGACGAATTTCAGAATACCACTAGACGAACATGTAACAGTTGATTGTGACTCATTCGAATAGGTTTATATTCATGCATTAGATTCGTTTCGGCGATATTCAAATAGATGAACATGAATATATTCAACAGTAATGGCTGAAAACAATTTTGGGCAAAATATTTTATTCCAAAAGACCAACTCTTTCGAGATTTGGAAACCTTGTTTTTGTATTGAAAATATCTATGAGTTTCATACATTTTTGCCATCTGAGTCATCAATAACTCAAGTGAAATTATTTGTCATTGAGAAAGTAAACGGTTATATGATTTAATGCAGAGGTTCTCAAACTTATTTTGTCTACCGCCCACTTCAAGAATTAATTATTTTCTAGCGCCCCCCAAATTATTTTACCTCACTACATCTTAAG
>WOGR01003488.1:0-15835 GCA_015342045.1 Leptinotarsa lineolata
GTTAGAGGGTGCCATTTAAAATTATTTAGTGGGGGTAGCTAGGGGTGAGGGGGTTAAACCTAAAATACCACTGGCACTGGTCTTAAACTTCCCCATCGATATCTAAATTGACGTGTTTTTTGCCTACGGCAAATTCTCCCTGCTAAATGAAGTACTAGGGGTGGAAAGTTTTGAAATGAAGGCACTGTAGAATCTAGTATGTTTATATTTGAGCCATCAAAACACATACGTGAAAGAATCGACCGATAGTTGATAACTTATTCAAGTAACACTTCATTGCGGGATTTTTACAGAACACTTTGAAAAACGATTAAAAACTTAAATGATTCATATTACTGGGAAACGAATGCCATTTCGAAGAAAATATTTTCAGAACATTTTCATTTTCTGCAAGAAGCATGATGTGTAGGCTTTCACGGCCAGTGTACTACAAATTTTCCAATGTTTCCGGATTCACTAGCTGTGGTCTACAAGTTTTTTACTTTACGTTATCAGCAGACATTATCAAAAGCGATGCGGCAATGTTCGAAGTGATCTATCTACCTTGCTGCGATATACAAACTGAAAATGGTTCTGGTGCGTTTGTATTTATATGGGGGCTAGGTGTCGGACGACCAACTGCTTTTGAACCTGATTGATCCGACCCATGTTCAGTCATTGGGAGGATATTTTGTGTTATGGGGTGCCGGTGTCCATGTCTCATTGACGTTTAGCTCTCCTCCTAACGGTTAATATAATTCTTGTGTTTATGTATTTCTATGGCCTCTCTGAATAGACTTGGATAGTAACCTTTGGTTTATTCAAAAACTTGTGTGCGTTCGAAGTCTTACTATCTGAGAGAGCTTGTTCTTCAATTGCCGATTATCTGATTGGACATTCATCTATGTCCAGTCGAGCGCGTTTCGACGCTTCTTTTCATGGTTCCGATGTGGAACGAACTACAACTACACTGTACTTCATGGATACCTGTGGTCTTTAGCTGACCTGAGACTACTCTTCATAGTTTTTTTGGGATAGGAAAGGGTCGTAAATCTATTTTTTTCGTGGATCCCCCAATTTGATTCAATTTGAAAGATCCTTGAAAAACATGTAGTTAGGGTCATTTTCAAGCCCACAATAACGATAGAGAATGGTCTCAGGTCAGCTAAAAGCAAAGGTCGGTTTAAATCTGAATTTCAGAGGATGGGGTTATTTTCTGGAGGAGAATTCATATATGGAAATATATGCGCATATGTATCACACAACAAACACTGTTCCCAAATACTTGAACTGCAACACTCTTTTCGACGTGCATTTCACAAATCAAGTTGACGTTTTCAGGAAATGAAATACACTAATTCCTAACTCTAAAACAGATCTCAATTTATATCTAACAGGGTACACTTTCAGACACACGTCAATGACTACGGGTAGAAAAAGTAAGAGAGATTATACAATATAGTTTCTTTATGTAACAATCATCGTGAATTTCCGTCAGAATATTTGCCAAAAATGATTTCAACACTTCTATAAGATTGTCCATAAACAAACATCACTGATGATGTGGGTTTATGGATTTCAGGTAAAAAATGCTTTAGATTGTGGAAAAAGAAGAAGAATGCTTCGAATGACTTGTATAATCAATAATGACATTGCTCACTCAACACACACACACACACACATAATATCACATATATCAAAAAGAGGAAAACTTCCGAACATAACACTCGAAAAGGGACAAACCATTGAAATGTGTTTCTAGCTATTGGCCTCATCAGCGCGATGCAGCAAGTGTAAAAATGGGCAACACCTGGTTGCTGAAAAAAGGTGACAACACATATATGTAGGTACTCACCAACAGGAACCAATGTGGTTTTAGTTGGAAGACCTAGCGTTTCCAGGAAATAAAATGACATGGCCGCGTAGACAGCTGTATAGCTACATGCGTTACATCAATTTTCATGTGTTATGTTTGCGAGTTATCTCTTTGTATAGTACAGCCATACATCAGACCTGATGGCTTTATTATCACCACTTGATATCTTTTTTATCAACTTCACGGCTTTTTTTATTGCTCCCTAATCGATTTTTGTTATTCACTAATTGCTTTTATTGCTCTTTGTTAATTGCCGACGTCACATGAACAATGTTTCAAGTGACAGTTCAATTACAATTTAATTTTATTACCGTTTGATGGAATTTTTCGATAAATCATTTTAAATACTTGTTTTCGGCGCTACTTGCTGCGAAAACACTACCAATAACATAAGTGAATCACTTTTCATCATTATCGCGAAAAGTAGAAACAATATGTGAAAACAAATAGTTTATTATTATTCTACTTATCTATTCAAAAACACCCTGCAAATGATGGAATCCGGATCTGGTGCTTAACACCCCTACGAAAAACTCGAGGCGTGGCTATTGGCAGTTAGGCCTTTTGTGTGCAGTCCTCATTCGGTCCCACGCTTTATTCACCCCGCTAAAAATTTCCAACTCAGACTCAGTGGTATCTTTAAATGTTCATTTATTGTATTATGGTTTTCACGAAGAGTATCAGAAATGGAACTAGCATATATTTTTGGAGATTGGGACTTTTATAGCAAATTTGTTCAACAGAATAAACCGGGTTTGATAATATAATTGCGATGGAAATTTCGTCTTGAGAAGGAAATTCCTTCTGAATAAAAAATAAATGAAGTGGAAAACATTTCTATCGGAGAGAATTTGAAGTGGTTTTCTAAATTGATGAGATAATTGTTTCTTAAATATCGTTTTTTGAAAGACCAATCCCATAATAATAAAAAATGATATTTTTTTTGATGACGAGACCGTAGCGAAAGGGTCATAAATAAAACCTTAGAACACCCATGGAAAAAGATTCCTAATATTAGCGTTCAAGCTTTATCCCGGAACCACACATTGGGTCCAGTGTTGGCGCCAACGTTGGGCTATGTTGGCGGTATTATTTTTAATAGTATCCAGACATTGGAAATTGATGAAGCCATGCTCAGTTAGCTCCAAACAGAGCCAACATTTCGTACTATTTGAGGCCTAAGCTGACTTGTATACGTTGCCATGCATCGGCAACAGCGTTTCTGTTTTTGTGATCTTTGACTGTTGGGTTCCATAAAACTGGTTCCGCTTAATAAAGCTCCAAAAACACTAAAACGTTTTCATTTGACCATATCTCCTAGGGTGACATTATTTACTTTAAATAATAATTAAGACGACGCGCACTCTCAATTCGCAGACTAAACAAGTTAAAAGACGATTCATTACGCGCCATTGTGTGGCCGAATACACAAACATTGGGACAAATTCCTTTTGATGTCTCGTCAAAAAACCGACACAAGACGGCCAACTCCCAACGTTCGAGCCAACGTTGGCGCCAACAGGCACCAACACCATAACTCTCGATCTACACATTGGACGAGCGTAGTTGGCGCCAACATTGGCTCCAATGTGCGGTGCCAGTCTTATTGTTTTTGTTGGTTCCAGCATACAATTATTATTGTGAGTGTAAAAGTCTATAATTTCTGACAATGTAAGTGTACTTTTACTTTCATTTTCAGTTTTTCTTCAAATATCATAATATATAGTTCCTTGATAAATGAATAATTCACATTTTTGATGAGTTTTGTTTTCGTGTGGCAATAAACGATATTACTAGTTATTTCGAAACTTTTCTTCTTGATGCTTAGAACTTTTCTGACAATGATTGTTCATTATTTTTCCAAATTATCGCATTCATGATTTGAAATTTTGATAGAATTTACCCATACTGGTTTCATTTGTTTCTTCTCTGGACTAAAGGAAAAAACATCAATATAAAACACCTGAGTATTTAAACGTGGTGTATTGAAACTGAATTGATAGTCATTTCGAAACTTCACCTTGGTCCTTCAAAGTTTCTGATATTGATTGTTCATTACTTTTAAAATTTACGCATTCACTCTTTCAAGTCTTGATAGAAATTACTCATAATGTTTTCATTTGTTTCAGATCTTATTTACTAGCCAACTTTACTCCTTCTAGGAAAAAAACGTCATTATAAGAATAATGTAGTATATAATGCATCTATAAAAATTTGTTTCACTTTGAGTATTTCATAATCTGAAAGAGAATGAATATGTTATTTTTACTATCTCACTACAATAATTTTTTGGAGTTAATTTGATCTATTTTTTTTATTTTTTTTTTCTCCATACTACTACATACTACTTGGTTCTATTTAGAACATTTTTATGAACTGATATTGTAGATTTTTTAAATATTTTTATTTGTTTCAGGGAACAACAAATACCCGAACCCACTGAAAAGTCGGTGGCATCCTTTGTACTGAGTTTTTTCACATGCTAGTTTTGCTGCGACGAACTCCCTAGTGTGTTAACGAATGCTACCTATGCGGATAAATGTCCGATGCATATTGAATCGTGTCCAGAGTGAAGGATACTGATGCTACTAGAGAAAGTAAGAAATATGAGGGGATGAACTCCAAATTATATTTCCAGCGGACTTTCCTTTTAATGAAAATTCAAACGCTTTCGACACTACCATAATTCTGAATCTGAACAATTTTACGAATATGGTGGAGCTGGAGTCGATTTCCCAAGCGGAAATCATTCTGGAGTCCTGGGGAGTATTGTGCACCAGTGTTTCTCATCGAAACCGATGATAAGAGTGACGAGGAACTTGACTCATATGCCCCATCGTCTTTATCTATATTGGACGACACGGTAGAACATATGTAGTTCAGATATATCAAGTTTTGATTAGAAATAAATATTTCTATATGTAACCGATGATGGTATTCTTATTGTTCTACAACAAATAACTTTTTTCCAGTATTAGAAGAACTATAACATTAACGGTTTACGTCCACCATGAATAATTTTACAGTCGAGGGGAAAAACACCAAAGACGTTAATTTTTGGAAAAGTAAAGAGGTTGTTTTCCTATATTTGAACAGTAAATCAGAAAAATATCCAAGTTTTTTCAGAGGTTCAAACTTTCAAAATATGTGTGCTTTCTAAAGTCTCAAAGTTGGAAAACGATTTTTATTCGAGCGAGACATATGCCACACAAGAAAAACGTTCCAATGAATGTAGGTTCTAGTGTTGTACTAAATTACATTTGAAACGTTTGATAGTTCATTTCGATGTGATATGGTCTACAAATTTGAAAATTGAATGAATCACTTAACGAGAAAATGTATTCATATTCAATCATGTGTGAGGCTGTTTCCTTTTGTGATAACATAATCATTTAATTTCATGCTCTGTATTCGTTTTCGAATAGATTTCACCTTCTACACTGTATCAATATTCAAAATAGACGAAAAAACACATTTTTTTACTCCGCACAAGGTTTACTGGTATAATCAGCTGCCGCTAAATTTCTACCATACCGTATAATAAAACGGACGTAACAATAGTTTTTTATCTGTGTCTAGAATTCGGCGTTCTCGGGATGAAAATGGTATTGCGCAGATTCCATATGAATGAAGATTTTGAATGAATCTTCAAAAATAAATGTGTTCGAAATATTTTGAAACATCAGCTACGACGATTGCTATACATATATCTGTGACAGCCCTATGAATAATGTCAAAATGAAACATGAACTATATCTGTGACAGCCCTATGAATAATTTCAAAATCAAACATGAATATTTGAGTTCAAGATAATTCAATTCAACCAAGATATAGATGTATATTAATAAATAAATATATGAGTTTCTAAGTCAATATTCAATCAGAAAATGTACTCACCTAACCCTAGAAATTCGAATACGCTGCAACTTGGAACAAAAGGAATCGGCCAAATTCCCGAATCGAAAATTGATACGTGACTAGACCGAAGGAAAGGAAATTTCCACATCTCTGATGTTGCAATACTTCAACACGTGAGAGACTATGTAAAGTAAACGAGATCACACTAGTGGCCAGTTCTGTTCAGATATAACACGTGTAACTCGTTAAATTCAATGAATATTGCTCAAGGAACAGATGGTCACTTAGCGGTATCTTTGTGTGTCATAGAGTTTTTTCAACCAATGACATTCTCACGTACACCAAAACATTAGGAGGGATAATCAGGCCATCTTTGATGGCAGGGAGACATCATATAAATATGCCAATACCGTTCATTGAAAACAATTGGTGATTCAATTCAATTCAAGATCCAAGAATGAAGGAAATTCAATTCAGATTCCGATTCCGAGTCGAGATTCAGAATTGATTAGAGAATTAGAGTTGCTTATATTCATGTGGCTATAAATAGGAAAAGGGTAGATTTGATACCTGAGATGAACCAATTGAATGAAGTCCTAAAAAGTGAGTAAAGCAGAAAGTTGTTGTCCGAAAGTGCTCGATTGTCTCGGCGAAATGTGTAAGTTTTCAAAACTGTAATTTTCAGTAATAGACTTATAAGCTGATATTTTTCATTTAACTCATAATCATATGAATTGTCTCATGACTCATGTAACTGAACGAATTGGTGTCCTCTTCGAATTGTGCAACAATGTAAATATCACAATATGACTATATGCATTGAACAAAATAAAATAATGAAAATTTTGCTATTCCTAACTAAGAGACACGTCCCACCTATTCAAGATCTGTGCGACCTGTTGTATGAAGTTTAACTTGAGTTAAGCTTATGAAATGACCACTCAAAATAACATCAATCATATATAGCAGGATCGTCACATATCAATCGGAGGATTTATAACTGGATTTTTCATGGTTGTTGTTTGTATGAAAGTTTACGGAAAAACAGATTTGCCTATCGATTAACTTGATCTAATCTTTTCAATATACACTCCTTCTTGCTTATATATAATTGCTCATCCGAAAAAATTAATCAGAACTTGTTAGAACTATCAGTTGACAAGCTACCGTTTTCAATGTGGTATAACATTATACATTCAAAAAGTATTCGATTACCTTATCACCAGATGAATCAAAACTGAAATTGTGATATAAAAATTATTTATACAATGTTCAATTTTCTCTCAGAGGGAAAAAAGCATAAACCTTACAAATGAAGAACACTGAAATGGTTGAAGACTTCACGAAATTTTCAAGCCGTTAAATATTCATGAGCGAACCTTGGAATTCAAGATTAAAGCAGCACCTCAAGGTGATGAACCTCTTAGATGGGTGATGCTATTGTTGAGAAAGTGGTCGAAGGATTGGAACCATAAGACTAAATCGGATTGAATTTTAGTTCAGGACGCTCGTGGTGAGGGTTGTATACCATTTAGATATGCCAGTGAAATTACCTTTATGGTTATTTGGGTAAAAATATACTTTATCAATTCAACTAATCAGGTTTCAATACTTAGTCCTCTTGCCTAGGTGTCACAAGTGTGAAGATGCCTGTTGGGGAGGGGAGTGGTAGAAATTACAATAGTTTCGATGGAGAATGCCTAAAGAGAAAGGGGATTATTTTCATTGAGAATAAAGATAATTTCTGCCGGGTGAGATACCATTGCAACGGCTTAGGCAGTGTGAAGTTCCTCTTATGCTGATGTTTTGTTACTGTGCAGCTGTTTTCGGTCTCAAAGGTGTGAATATAAGAAAACATTGCATGATCACGCTCCTAGGGTCAAAATACTCCGGAGTTAAAATAGCTCTCCAATCGGATCTCCGGGTGGGAGCTGATTAGAAGGCATCATCTAGCAGAAGTAATTCAAAAACTACTATTTCCGACTGTCAGCAAGGTCCACAGGAAAATAGCATGGTGACTGCAGTTGCTAAGAGGCCCACTAGAAACTTCAGAATCAATTTCTGCAACATTAGAGGACTCAACTCAAATATAAACTCAGTGCACCAACATCTGCAAACAAATAGTCCTCATATTCTCGTACTCACAGAAACCAAAGTCAGTGATTCAACAAACTCCGTCACTTTCTATTTCCCGGCTATAATTTCCACTCGCGATTCAGACGTAACTACGGAATATGTCTTTTTAACCGAAGTGATCTCACCTGCCAACGAGAGGAATTTCTGGAATCCCAAAACTTTGATGTTATGTGGTGTAGAATAATATTACCGAAGATCACTAAATTGATATGCTGCGTTTATCGACCATCTAGCGATACACAATATAGAGTAACTATTCTCTTCACTTGCAAACACCATTCAATTTCTGAAAATCAATCATCCCGGTGCCGAAATTTCCATATTCGGTGACTTCAGTATCCAAAATATTGATCCGCAATATTGAATCAACGACAAACAAAGTCGCGAAGCTAAGATTTTTGCAATGAGCAGCGGACTTACACAGATTATAAGTGAGCCAGCCAGGATTCCTGGCCGTGATGGAGAATATCCTAGTCTCCTGGATTTATACCTAACAACCAATCCAGAAATTTACTCAGTCACAGTGACGTCTCCATTGGAATTTTCTGACCACAAACTCATTTCCATGTTGGGTGAATTACCAATAAATGTTGAGAACAACCTAAGCCGCGCAAAGTTTGGCATCACAGATCTGCTGAGTAGGAAGATCTTCAAGGTTATTTCTGAAATTTTCCCTGGCTAGGTGCTTGTTTCAGCTCTAATGATCCATCGACTTGTGCTTTTGAAGTCACAGAAGTTATTCTATCATCCACGGTAGCATATATTTCTTTTTCAATGAAACGGACATCGGCAAACCTTGGTTCTACAAAAATTGCGAACACGCTGTTGCCTTCAAAAATCTCGTTTACCGACAGTGGCGCAAAAATCCCAGTGCCAAAAACCGAACTAGGTTTGTAAATGCTCGCAACAGCTGCAAACTTAGAATAAACGGAAGTTAAGACCTTTACAATCAGAGAATTAGGGATATACTGCTTGCCAATCCCAACGGATCTAGATCTTTCCGGTCGGTAGCGAAAGCTGTTGATCAAAACTTTACAAAATCCATAATTCTACCACTAACACAAGCGGATGGTTTAATTGCAACAACAGCCATATAAAAAGCAAATCTACTAGCACTCCACTTCACAGTCAATTTTCTGGGAAAGGTACCACCCACTATTCCCACACTAGAATGCACAATGTCGGGAATTTTGAAATAGCTCACTATCAACAAGGTGACTGGTCCTAAAGAAGTACCCTTCATCGTACTTGAAAAGTGCGCGAATGACCTCACACCAGTATTCTGCAGAAATATCAACCTATTTTACAAAAAAGGGGTTTTTCCTTCATGTTGGAGGATTACTCGCGTTCAGCCCATTCCCGACAATAACAAGAAAAATCTTTCAAATAACTATAGACCAGTCGCTTTGCTATCAGTGATATCAAAAATCATGGAGGAAGCTGTAAACTACCATATCCTCAATTATTTGGAAGGCTCTAACATCTTGAGCGATCATCAATATTGCTTTCGGAAACAAAAATCAACAGGCGACATTCTATCGTATGTCACCCATATTTGGAATAACGCAGTCGAGGAACATGGAGAATCAAGAGCTGTTGCGCTCGATATTTTTAAGGCCTTCGACCGTGTGTGGCATAGGGGTTTGCTGGCTAAACTTCGATGCAATGTCATGTCGGATCATTTCTGTGTATGGCTCTCTAGCTTCCTGAAAGAACGTTTCCTGCAAGTATCCTCTTACCATCAATGCTGATGTTCCCCTGAGATACATATTGTCTCCAATCCTCTTTTTATTGTATATCAACGCCTTATTGAATAAAACCAAATTCCAATATATTGCTTTGATGACGACAGCATACTTTTCTCGTCATTCCATTTGGATTCCAGGACATCGGCTGCGGATGCACGTCTTTGCCGGCAGCAGGAGGTTTCATATCTTAATGAGGATTCAGAAGTGAATTTGAATCGGGTTGAAAGTAACCAGGTTCAATTAAATGCCACAAAAACCCTGGCATCGGTTTTCTCCAAAAAGATGAATGTATCCGAACCGGATATAATAATGTCAGGACAGGCATTTCCTCTTTCTGCTCCGAAAATTTTGTTGGGGATTAAAATGGACACCAATATGTCTTAGCACACTGTTCCGAACCAGAAAACTGTACACACCTTTTGATGCTTTATAAAGCTCATATTAGACCTTATTTGGAGTATTATTCTCATGTTTGGAACTCCACTCCTAAGCATACCCTGAAGCTGCTGGATTCCATTCAGAAAAGAACCATCCGACTGATTGAAGACGCGAACATCACTTGCAACCTTGATAGTCTAAAACATCGAAGGAAGGTTGGAGATTTGTCTCTCTTCTATAGATACATCCATTGATAGTGTTCAAGGGACTTGGCACATGTGATTTCACCAACTGCCAAACATATCAGAAATACGCGAAGGACTGAGAACGTTTTTTCAAATAGATTTAATATCCAGCGATTCAAATCCAATTTGAATCACTAATTTCGCACAGGCACCGCTCTCAAAATGCCTCAAGGATTTTTCTGTAGTGCTTGTGTTTTATCTTTGAAAAAAATTCAAATTGAACTTTACAAAAATTCGTAAGGATAGAGGATAACTTCAGACATCAAGAAGACAAGAGATCATGACACTGTTATCTGTATGTGGCATACCAAAAATTCAACAATTTTGAGCACGCCTCAAAAGATTACCGCATTGTTGTCTACAAATGTGGCAGCAAAATCGAGCCGTACTATTTGAAGGTTCAAATAATTCTTTCAAAAACTTGAATCCGATATATCGCGAAGGACACTACAATATCATTCCTTCGCTTACTGCAGCATTCTGTTGCAACCGTTTCTGCGTAGAATGCCATAAACCTTATAGCCTCAACAATAATCATTAGTGTGACGGCGTATGTTCTGCGTGTTGGGATTTCTATCTTGTGAAGAGGATGTTAGGATAAAATGTACCGGCTGTCTACATTCCTTCAAAGGGCAAAACTGCTTCAACAACCATTAACAAGCAGTTTTCGCCAATATCCGAATTTGTTATGATTGTCTGAAGACAATGAAGAAAGTCGGGTAAATTTTGCGGAGAACCATTTTGTGAAATATGTCTTACCCATCATCCGGTAGAGCACTTGTGCTATATACGGGCAGATAGGAGTAGAAACTTATGAACAGATCCTTCCGTATGGGCCAATTCTTTGTATTTTCGAACAGCGTTATTCCACTTGTATGAACAGTGATATCAACGTGTGTAACAAATGCGGGGTTAGAATACAGATTTTTAAAATCAACCCTCTCGACAGATTCGTAGAGTATATTTTAAACCAACAAAAACTTTTCAAAATTATCGTTGTTGTAGCATACAATGGCCAAGCATTTGACCATCAGTTTATCTTAGATTATGTGGTGACCAAATTTGAAGTCAACCTCGAACTCATAATGAGAGGAACCAAAATAATTTCGATGCGGATTGGAAATGTTCGTTTTTTGGATTCTTTGAATCATTTGCCGAAGGCTCTTCTTGCACTTCCAAAGGCATTCGGACTAGAAGAGTTGAAAAAAGGTATTTTTTGTATTTATTCGGCATGGAAAATCAAAATTATGTTGATCCTCTACCAGATTTGAAATATTACGACCTTGATAATTCGAAGAATGTTCACAGAAAACCTATTGCTTGGCATGCAGAGCGTGTTGCCGAAAATTATATATTCGATTTCCAGAAAGAAATAGTGTAATATTGTATTTCAGATGTGAAAATCCTGTCTGAATCTTGTTTGAAATTCCGATAACAACTACTTGATACTGCTAACGTTGATCAGTTTCTTAAAGCCCGCACCATATCATCCGCGTGCAATAAAATTTTTCGACGGAATATTATCGTACCAAACAAAACAAATTTTTGAATTTCAAGGATGTTAGTATCACGGACATCCAGAGTGTTTGAAGTACAACAGGGATCATCTTTTACACGATGATCCGAACCAACCACTCAACATGAGGTATGAAAGCACCCCGACTAAGAACGAAAGGTAAGAACCCCGGTTACGGAATTGACGAAAAATGAAAATTCGTATTTCGGAAGGAGTTGGCTGCGGATTTGAAAATGAAAACATTCACATAAAATCATGCTTTTCTCGTCCACCTATGGCTTAATTCTAGAGACGCCTTCTACGGTGGTCGAACAGGTAATACAGTTGAGTATTATACAACAAAAGAGGGGAATAATCAAATTTCTGAACGTATGCTCCCTTTGCCAATGGGTATTTGAGTACGGAAAATTCCCGATAGGACACCCGAAAATTATAGTCGAATCAGACCAGAAGAGATATCTGGAAAATTTCACCTTCAATGACTTCATCACCTCATCAAACAGACGCACAAGGACCAAGGCTCTATAGAGCTCAAGCCGTGGTGTTGATATAACCTTCAACGGCGAAACCTTTGATTTTGCGAAAAGTAATCTCACTGCAATGTTTTTATCAGTAACAGTTGTTCGAACATACTATCAGCAATAGTTCTTCGAACATACGAACATCCGCCATAGGCATTATTTCATGCATCTGAGAACCCATGCAATTCAACGGTGGTTGGATTTTTCGTCGTAACATCATGCGGTATTTTCAACTCAATTCGTTCCGAAAGTCACACCATATCCTATGCATATCATTAGGGACCCTATCATCCCACGACAACTTTTCCCACCAAAAACGTTACAAATTATTTTTGAAATTATTGTACAGGGACTCAAAAGACCAAGCGGATCAAATATTCGTGCTGTGTGAAATTAAATGATTTGCTTTTTAATAGGTTTATTGTAGTTGGCCTCGTTTATAGTATACGTCAAACTGTCAATTGTAAGCACAAACAGTAGAAGAGCTATGCATCACTATCTACAGTTAATGTGTGGCAATAGCAGCTCATGTAACCACGCAAGCTCATCTCGAATTGTAAACTCACCTAGAGAATTTTTCTAGGCGTAGACATATCCCCGACATATATTTTCGGGTGTTCTATCGAGAATTTTCCGTACTTACATACCCATTGGTGGAACAACCATACATCCAGAAATTTGAGTATTTTCCCTCTTTTGTTTTATAATACTCAACTGTATTACCTGTTTCACCACCGTAGAAGGCGTCTCTAGAATTATACAATAGGTAGTCGAGAAGGGCATGATTTTATATAGTAAATGTTTACATTTTCGAATCCGCAGCCAACTCCTTTCGAAATACGCATTCTAATTTTTTGATAATTCCGTAACCGAGGTGTGGGAGCCTTTTTCTTCTTATTCAGGGTGTTGTCATACCTCCTGTCGAGTGTTTGGTTCGTGTCTTCGTGTGAAGGATGATCCCCGTTGTAGTTTAAACACTCTGGATGCCCGTAATAATAACATCCTCAAAATTCGAAAACTTCTTTTGTTTTGTTTGATAATATTCCGCTGAAACATTTTATTCTACGCGGATGCTATGACGCAGGCAGCACAACCGAAGTGCAATGAAATAGTCTTGTACTGAGGAAACCATTTTCCACGGTTGACTCTTGCTCTCTCCAGAATCTTCCGTGTGTGAAACCTACTTCTGAATAAGATGAAGCGTGTACTTGCTCATTGAGAGTCGCACCATCTAGTGGATAGGATAAGAGTTTCTTGAATGCAGTGTTGAACGAGTCATCCGAACTACTTCATAACGATGAAATAGCTAATGACGACAACACTGCTTCACTGAAAATCGGGTCATGAGGTTGAAATTAGTTTCAATAACTTATAACCAAAAATCAAATTATACTAGGTATATTATGCCAAATGCGTTAACAATATTATTTACAGAGCAAAGTAGGCTACATTGATCATCGAAATATACATTAAGTGAACAATATATAAAATAAATAATGCTTTTCCTGGTATATAGACAGCCAATGTTACAGCCGTCTGTTTGAAATCTGTACTGTTTTTTTTCGTTAACTACGAACCCCTACGAACGACAACCTTCAGAATTTGAAACTTGTGCGAGCTAGGGACTAACAAGTTCTTACCTTTTAACGTGTGATTTCTAACACGCCTAATGCTTTGAATCTATTTATTGGCTTGACGTTTCTATTCAATTTCATTCTCTTGATAATTTAAACTGAATGAAATCAATATACCCACAGCTTGTCAAATAAAGGAAGAGACTTGAGAATTTCTGCTCTCCCTCTCCATCTTACGCTAGTACATTACTATCGAAAGAGAGGGCAGAATTCTCTGTACTAATAAATATGTTTTGATAATGTTATAAGGAAATATTTGTGATGAAATAAGTCGTAATCTTAAAAGTTTCCTGACGAAACTCTCTCTGAGATCACCCTCCATCGAAGGTAGGTACTCTGCTGGGACACATTCTGGGGATTATCCTGTAATAAATGCATTTCGTATGTATTAATGATTCCACAGGTGAGAAACGTTTCTGTATTTTCAGATCTCTTTTCCTTTAGTTCCTAGTTATATTTTTACTCCGTACAAGGGATACTTCCAGACCTCAACATCACCATACTGTATCGCTATACCCCAGTTTAGATAGCATGCATGTTTAGAACTCTGCTTTTTACCTAACCGCTTGGAGACAGTTTTATCTCGGCTTATTAGATAGATCTTGCTTTGATCTCATCTGCTAGTTGAAGAACAGACTTCCACCAACCTGGAAAACTGGACGGACCCTTTTATAGAAAGCCATTATTGATAATTGCAAAGAAAAGGACAACCTTCAAAGGATTATTCAAGTAGGATCTACTTCATTCATTAATTTCGCTTTGCATGACTTTCGCTTCCTTCAACATCTAAGGAATAATTCAAATTACCAAGAACACTAAGTGAACTCGTAAGAGCAAGTAGTGATTTTTTTTAGTTAGCACCAAGAATATAGTATATATTAGTTATCAATTACCCTTACATATTCAAATTACTAGATTTCAGACATTTGACAATTTCAATTTGTAAACATAATCAATCAACTGACCGACCGCAGATCTGTAAAGTTCAAGAGTACGTTCCGATATTCAGATAGCCATAGCTGTCGGGAACTCCATCCGAAATAGGTGGCGTTGTTTCATGGAAAGTGTATTTACCCAAACGTAGAAGTGAATAAATATTGTTTTTGATATTTTCAATTTCAAATATTTCATTTTACCCTCCAACCCCCTACCGGCTAACCAATCTTAATTTCAGAGTTTTATTTGAACTTTTATTACGCCCCGATAATTCTATTTCACATCTTATTGTGGGAGTAACACCGATATAACCTATTAAGGTTATGTCAATCGGTATGAATCGAAGACAGTAAGGATGCTATCGCCATGTTGAGAAAGCTGTGAATCTCTCTATTGGCTTAACGCTTTTATTCAATTTCATTCTTCTGAAGTAATAACTATTCATTTATTTTGATTCATACTGGTTATTTGTATGAGGTAGAATCAAAATTAACAATGAAACTTCAACAAAAAATATTTACGAATTCAAAATATGTCCTAGATAGTTTCTTTAGGCATGGTATATGAGTATATATTCCTATTGTAGTCGAGTTTTTCATTCGGTAACGTACCTTCAATAGGTATATCTGTATATATACAAAAAAACTACACATGGTCTTTCACGACGAGCGTTCGTTAAGAATATATGGAGAACGATTGAAAGTAAAAACTTGAAATTTTGTGGTAGTAGATTTTACAAAATGGCCTTCTCAACTAAAATATTTTCAAATTCCGGTCTTTTTCTGTTATACCGGAAGTTGAGGGCAACTTCCTTATTTCAAATAGTATTTTATTAAATTTTTGAATTTCTCAGCACAATTTAGGCTCTTTCTGTAAAATAATGCCTATACCCAAATTTGTTAGTTTTCGTGATATTAATTTTTTTCTGAAAAATTTAACAGTTACAGCACCACTCCGAAAAAATCATAACTCATAGACAGTAACAGTTGAAAATGTGAAATTTCACA